>JABXWE010002964.1:0-58611 GCA_014611495.1 Limonius californicus | reverse complement strand
AAAACAAAAGACGATAGCAAATTTTTGTTTCCGCCAGTGAATTTGTCTCAAAAAAAGAGATCGAGAACGTGCCTTCCATTTTTTTGTATCTCCTATAATTACCGAGTTACCCTATACAAACATCGAAATTTGCCCACCCTGTACATAATATTCCTGAGTAACAATTCCCCCAATCGGATCTTCGGAGGTAATAGTTTGAAAATAGCTTATACATGTAATTTAACATCTAAAGGTCAAACTCCTATCAAGACTTACACGTCGAATGTAAGAACAACAGCCGAACCAGGCAAAACAAACAATGCAATAAATATAGTGGAAAGATGAATATCAGATATTTGAACATCAACAACTATAAAGTCTGCTACTCTGAAGCATCCAATGAATAATATCAGCATGGAGTAGGAATGATTGTAGAAAAAAAACATGGCAAGATATGTGACAAAGTTTCTACCTATATCGAAGAGACTATTGTTATTTCAAATATCAAACAACCCAGTCTGAATAAATATCATGCAAATATATGCCCCAACTGCCGATGAAGCGGACGAGGAAATTGAAGAATGTTACTCACAAGTATTAGAAATATTGGAAAAACTCCCTAAACAAGAGCTCTCAATGAAGATGGGAGACTAATGCAAAAGTGAGTAAAGGCCGAACTGGAGAACATAACTGAACAGGCTGGGTAACAGAGACTAAAGGGAAGAACAGTTAAGTGTTTTGCAGTAGAACACTAGTTCATAGAACTGAATACCTTCGTCGAACTATTACGAAGGAGGCTATATAACTGGAGATCACCTATGGACATCCCGGGTACGATTGTGAAAATTCAAATCGATTACATCGTTCAAAACAAAGATAAAAAACAGCTTCACCTGTAAAAATTTATCTTAGGGCTGATATACAATCAAATCATAACCCGGTAGTAAGAGTAATAAACGTTAGAATGAAAAAAGTAAAAAAGAAGAATACTAACATAGTATGAAACATAAGAAAAATGAACAATATCACCCTAAAAACATAAATAGCGAATGAATTGCCTGGAAGGTTTATAGTATCAGGCTATACTAGAAAGTTAGGAGAAGACTTAAATATATTACGACACCGTAGAAAACATTCTATTAAATTAGGCTAAAGCCTGTTTTCTAAAACAGTTTTGCACTAGTGGATTAAAGGCAGTTTCTCTATCTTGTTAGGGTCGGCCAATATTCCCTCTCCCTGATGGTGATTTGTCTCTTTCTATTTTAACAATGCTATTCTTGGTTATTCGTGTTATGTGATGATTCCATTCTTGTCTTCTACTATTGATTCATTCGTTTACGAGTATGACTCTGCATATTTCTCTCTCTTTATTATTTATATGGTCCATTATTGTTTTGTTAATTATTTGCCTTAGTATCTCCATTTCTGTTATTTCAAGCGTTTGTTTGGTTTTCGCTGTCTCTGGTTTGGATTCAACGAATAAAATCATTATTGGTTTAACTTACACTTTTATATATTCTAACCTTTGTTTCGCGCTGTAAATTTCTATTTCTCCATATACCATCACCTAAGTAATCTGAAACCCTATTTGCTTCTAATACTTGTTTCCTCACTTTTTTTAGTTGATCTTGGTTTACGATTTCTATTCTTAGATATTTTGTTTTCATTACCTGTTGGACTAGTACTCCTTCGACTTCTAGTTTGAATCTTACAGGTTCTTTCGATATTGTCATTGTATGTGCTTTTTCAGTTGATATTATCATTTTGTATTTTTAACACTATATTAAATTAGAACAACAGCCTCTGCTGATCGTCTTCACTTTCAGCCACCAACACAGCATCGCGGAGTTTCCCATTTTGAATTCTCTGCAGTTTTGCACACTTTCTATTATTTCGTCCATGGTTATACTGAAAATCAGTGGCCTCAGGGAGTCACCTTGTCTTATTCATTTTTTTACTAATATTGGAATTCTTAGTTTTCCATCATTCCTTATGTGTATTTGATTGTTTGTATTGAAGAAGAAAAATTGAAGGACGATGAAATAGTCAAGACGAAATCGTGGATGACTAACGAAATTCTACAACTGATGGAGAAAAGAGGAATCTTTAAGAACGTAGATATTAAACAATATAATAAAATACAGAAAACGGCAAGACAAGATAAGAGAGGAGTAGGAAAAAGATATCAGAGAAAATGAGCAGAAATAGAATTTCAAGAGAAACATGATAGTTTCAATGCATACCAAAAAGTTAAGGAAGTTCCTGGAAAATTTAAAATAAAATCAACAGACAAACTAATAAACAATGAAGGAAGAAGTAGTAATTGACAAGATGGAAGTTAAGGACACTTGGAAAGTGTCCATTGAACAACTCTTCTAAGATGAAAGTCTAGCAACACCACAAACAGAAGCAAAAAATGGACCAAATATTTTAAATGAAGAATTAAGAAATATAATAAATCAAATAGAAGATGGAAAGGCTCCAGCTCCTGATAATTTTCAAAGCGGAATTCTAAAACGGCGAAGAAATCAAATAGTTAACCAAGATATTCAATCTTATGTACAACACGGTAATATTTCACAGCAATCAGAGTTCAATACCAATACCAAAAAATCTGGAGCATAAAAATGCAAGGTATATAGAGCAATAAGCCTCATGAGTCATCTATTGAAAATATTCCTAAAAGTCATACATAGAAGAATTTACAAAATGAGAAGAATAGATAGCGAGCACACAATCTACGTTGAGGTATGTTAAGTATTAAGTGCAGCTAAGGCATATGCGGAAAGGTTTCCAAATAGTCGACACCCTGATGCAGAAGCTATACGACGTGTAGAACAAAGATCACTGAAAACATATAATTTAAGTCTTCAAAATACTCAGGCTAAACGTCAATCAAGAAGAACCACTTCTTGAATTTGCTGAGGCGGAACCAAGTACAAGTCTTCGGATTGTATCGTCCCAAACTGTTTCCAAAAGAAATACAATTCACAGACTATTAAGGAGAAATGGTTTGCATCTATATAGACCTCAAAAAGTTCAAGTCTTGCAAGACGGGGGTAAGGAGCTTCGAGTCAATTTTTGTAGATGGTTGTTGCATAAACAATAATTCACATGAGTGTTGAATCCACATTTACTGAGACGGGTATCATAAGTACTCCTGACCTGCATGAGGGATGAAAATCCTCACTTAATACGCAAAAAGTATTATCAGAGACGATGGTCAAGAAACATTTGGGTTGGGTTATTAAATAATAATGCAATTGGTCAACACACTCTAACTGGCCGACTTAATTCAACCTTGTATCTTCCAATTTTTTATAAATATTGTATCACTGCATTGCTGGATGAAGTTACCTTAGAAATTAGATTAAATTGTTGATTCCAACATGATGGTACACCGTTGCATTATGGAATACAAGGGAAAAATTTTCCTATGAAAGAGGTGGATCCATACCAAAGCCTCCAGATCACCGGCTCTGAATCCGTTGTATTTCATTTTCTGGCGCCATTTAGAAGTAAACTTTTACCGTAAATTGGTTGTAAATCATTAAGATGTGATAGCTCGCATTAACGCTGCTATGGCTATAAGAAAGGAAAATATGCTGTACAGGGTTCGTGTTTCCATGATAAATCGTGTGAATGTTTGCGTTTTGTGAAAATAGATGTGGACAATATCTTTTCTGATATTACTGGTTTTCAAAAAGTTTAATTTAAATATTAAATTTTTGGTTTGTATCAGAATATCAATAACGAAGGGTAATTGGAAGATTTTCCAATGTCAATTTTCGATTTGTTTTATGCCGAATTTTAAAAGCATGGGTCCCAATTTTTAGATACCCTGTATACATGTCATCAACGAGTGTAGGCTATTTTACCGCAATTTTTAAATTGAAGTCTCCCTTTCGTAATTTTCGATTCTTTCTTTTGTCCCTTTGATGTTTTGAAACGACCAGATATTCCACGAATTTTCTCAACTCATTCATTTGGCGCTTTTCGACTGGTATTTTGATCACTACTCCTCGAATAATTTAATCGTTTTAAGCAAATTGAAACTAAGTGCGAGTTTTGCTTAAACAGTTATCCAGTTAGAACTGAAAAATATCTGCTGATTGTAATTTCAAGTTTTCCTGGTACATATTAAAATTCATAACTCTGAATTTAAAATTGCAGGGAAGTTTTAATTGCTAGCAATTTTATGTAAACAGTTACATCCGATTCTTTAACGAAGGAAAAATTAAATCAATCTTAGAGCAACGCTGGTGTGTGATTCGATAAAAAATTGCGAACAACGCAAGTTTGTTAAGAGATTTTACTGATACCAGTTTTATTGAAATGAATAATTCATTCCTGAGCTTTCTATGTTGCATTGTAATTACGTCCGCTCCACCACAGCAAAAGCTGACGAAGAATTACATTTTAAAGCTTAAAGTGATGCAATCGCGTACCGCATGCATATGAAATTGTTGATTTAATGTTGTTCTCTCCGTATGCATAGTTGACCATAAATGTGTAAAAATAGTAACACATGTAACCAGTATTCGTACATAAGATTCAAAAACGTTAGTTGTTAGTCGCACTTAGACTGCGGATTTTTAAGCAAATAGTTATTTGCTTGTGATTGATATTCTACAATAATAATTGAAATGCCCATATTTTATACAATTTTAAAGCGACTAAAACTCATTTATATATGCTTATTGTGCTTATTTTAAAGTTTTTATGCTTATTTTTCTGTGTCTCATTATTAATGGTTATTTTGCTTTATTGGTGCATATTTATAGAATTTTTGTTGTTGTATTTGTTATCAGATAAAAACTAGAAAATGGAAGTTTAATTTTTTTGGGTAACTATAATTTTCTTCGTAGAAAATTTATTTGTCTTGTTCCTGAAATAAGATTAAGAGCTATAGCTTAAAGACGAGGTACCCTGTAAATGAAAACAGTTTTGAAATTAGTATATCTTGGTTACTTTTGGTTTTTTAAGAACCAGGATTCGACTTGATTTGCTACGATTTTGACTTATCGAAAATAATTTTTTTTTTATTTTTGTCATGAAAATTTTTGTTTGCTTTTCTTTGAATGTAAGCAACAACAAATTTGGTATCCTGTTATAAACAACCTTCACACTAACCCCTACAAGGGCAACGACAGGACAAAAGACATAATGTTTTGTAAAACAAACTGGAAACATCGAATTATAACCTATGAGTAACTCACTGCAACGTTACGCTGTGTTCACTACGGCTAACTCGTCTGCAAAACGGATGCAGGTGAATCGACAACAAAATTCTTAAAAGGGCGCAAAGATCCTTCAGCAGTCGTTATGCAGCGATTCTTATGACCTACTTTAACGGATCCAACTCCTAGATCTGAGACTCCACATAGTATGCGGCGGATAACGTTCGATTTCCTGGTAAACTGTTTAATTAATCTGGACCAGGCCCAAGGGGAATTTAGCAAATTTCCAAAATAACGTGCAGACAACTAACTCAATTCTCTTGTAGATAAGGATGATGCAAATAATCCACGAAGGATGAAGATTCCACAATCTTAAAGGACCTTCCACACTTTTACCAGCAACCCACAATTTGCACGGCCAATAACTGGAGAGGAAGTCCCCTCTGACATTCACATTTCAGGAAATTCCACCCACCAAAATCCAAAATCCACCCGCAACTTCAAACAATCTTCCCCAAATTGCCTAAAACTAAAGGAACTTAAAAAGTTCGAAACAGGGTTGGCGGCAACCTAATACACCTACCAGTATTGATGGTATGCTAATGCGAAAAATTCACATAACAATACTTGTTTTTCACATGCTCAACTAGGGTATGACATAATTTGGTGCTTCTACGTCACTTGTAAGAGCCCTTATTATTTATAAAATAATCCACTAAACGCTAAAACACAACAATAACTTTAATAAGTCAATAAGCGTGTTGTAGCGTCCTGAAGTTTTCTCATACGATACTGTATCAGTAATACAGATAATCCTACCTTACTAGCGACTAGTTTGGGGGAAGCTTCAAGACAGATGCCGTTTAATGACCCAACGACAAGGATACCCAGAGGAAGTTGGGAGTGTTGTGTTTTCACGAGTTCCGCAGTTACTTTGGAATAACTCGAAGAATAGCAATTGAAAATTAAGCTGGTTTATTCTTGTAAGTACATCAAAATTATTATATATTTTACGCAAACACAAAAAATTTGCTGCATTTTGCTACTGGCAGCGCGGTCAGACACCGTGTTGTCCCAGATGGCCGCTCTCGCCACCCCAAGGATCGTTCCACTCTTCGACAACCCCGGGGAAGGAAACAGCAATAGAAACGCGGCAAAAACATCACATTCAAAAATAAAAATACATTACAATACATTTCTTACAGAGAGAGGATAGCTAAGCTGGTGTTGGTGCCCTCTATTCGAATGATATATTCGCGGTACGTAGCAGCGATAATTTCACCGAGAATAGGAGGTCGGCGGGCAGGGTGAGATTCCATGCCAGACGTAGATTTGGAATAACGAAGACCATACGGACAGGACTGCACAATATCAACATCAGAAGTGGCTAAGAACGACACAAGCGATCACAATAACAATAACGTCACAAAACAAGTACTGAGAACGGAAGTTTCTTAGCATGTTTGAAGAAAAACAGTAGCGGCCAATTTAATTGGTAAAAACGAAAAAGGAACCGCACGGTAATCCTAGCTATACCGTTGGTTCTTGTATACACACAAAATCCGACTTAACTGTTGTCGATAAAAAGTAAAACGGTAATTAATACCATATCAACTAAGCTGCGCCCAAATTTTCTGCTCGGAACTACATAATCGTATCCTTACACCGTTAAACCCAGACTCAACTAACGTCTGCTCAGCGCCCGTCGACGGTTCCGAAAACGAGAATTTTATGAATTAAGGCACAATGTAAAAATTCAAGCGTGTAAGAAAATAAACGAACATTTCAGTACCTTCTGAAAAGCTTCTTCGTACATAGTGAACGTTGGAGCTTGTATTGGTGTTTCTCGAAGACGATTGTTTAGCCCAATATCTTTTTAAATTATCTTTATGGGGAAAACTACACGACAAACTACGACTTGGCTACTTTCAGCAAGATGGTGCCACATCACGTATAGGCAGACATTGAATTATTTGCAGGAATTTCTTAGCCATCGTTTAATAGCTTGCAAGAATTCCTGATATCACTCCCTTAGAGTATTTTTTGATATCATAACTAAAAAAGCATTATATTTAACATACCAATTCATACCATCCAATAATTGAAGTTGTCGTGCTTCACAACAATGTGTTCAGTTACCGCAGAAAACTTTTATTAAAAAAATACGGCGAAAAGAGATCCCTGTTGTTGCTTTGATTGAGGATGGTGGTCGTCAGCGCTACGTTAGGAATACCTCAAAATACCTTCAAAAGAGCGACAACTGCTGTTGATGATAGTTTTATTGTGCACACCACTAAGAGATCGCAGATCAGCAGTGGTTCAACTTCAGCATTCCTTGCAAACAGGGCGAGGGGTTGAAGCAGGTGACACCACGATCAGGCGAAGGCTTGGCGAACGTGGTTTAACTGGAAATCTGTCACAGACCCGCAATTGCTACCTACACGTCGAAGGCTCGTCTTCAGTTTTCGTGATTACATGCAAATTAGACTCGGCAATGCAGTTCAGTTCTCTTTACTTATGAGTCTCGCGTCTGTTTGCGAGGATCTGATGATTCAGATACGGCGTGTAGAAGGCGAAACGAATTATATGCCATCTGCACAATATCTTTTAAGAAAGGATCTGTTATAGTGTGGGCAGGTATTTCCATGTAAGCACATAGAAACCTCATACTTCTGAAAAATGGTGCTGTGGACACCTATAGATATGTGGACGATATTCTTCAAGAACTCTTCGTCGTATTTTCCCGTTTTATTCGACATGGCTTCGTTTTAACGCACGATAACCGCAGATTACATGTTGCAAGGGGGATTATAGAATACCTGAATTTTGTTAGCATTCGACGGCTTGGTTGGGCGGCATTTAGTGCGGATTTTAAACCGATGAAATGTATTTGGGATGATCTGCAGAAGCGAAATTGTAATCGTCCAGTCATGTCACAGATTCTTTAATAGCTACGACCGTCCTACCGAGAAGAATTTGACGCGCTTCCTCCAATTTGCATAAAAATAATACCACGACGATTAAATGACGTTATTCCTTGAGGAGGAGATCGACGATACTAACAATTACTACGTCCATTAAAAAATATTACTACTACTATAAAAAAAAGAAACGATTTGGTCTATTTCTGCTCCCTTTTTAAATTAAGTTTATTATGAGTTTATCTGTCTTTCGTCTTAGCTGATTTTGTGCATCCCATATCCACAATGAATGGTTCTTCAACTTAATATTTATCCACCTCCACCTCGCAACCAGTCACTCCCATTATAGCCCGTATTTTAATTAATTCATTATCCTCGCGGGGAGTTGTAAAGGGTGGGACGTGGGGTAGCGTGCGCTGATTTGAGGTAAGCGACTCCATGATTCTCCATAAACTGCTTCTGTGAAATATGCACCACCCATTAAAAATAAAGCTATGTGTTTGCTCTCTTTAACTACACATCACAAGGCTGTTAGACTTACTTGGTGTCAAGAGCGGCAGCATTGGAATCAGCAATGGCTCGACATTATCTTCAGTGACGAATCAAGATTTTGTTTGTGGGCAAATGTCGGCCGTAGGAAGGTACGTCGATATCGAGGAGAAAGACGAAATCTAGAGTTTGTTGAAAGACGCCATACAGCTTTAACACCTGGAGTTATAGTTTGAGGTGCGATTTGTTTCGGTAGAAGATCACCTCTTGTGTTCGTCCCAGGCACTTTAAATGCTCGTCGCTATATTCATAATGTCCTGGAACCGGAGTTGGTACCATTCATGCAGACGTTGCTAAACGGTATCTTCCAACAGGATAACGCACGTCCACACACTGCAAATATTGCCAGAACGTACCTCCAACAAGCATAATTGCAAATGTTGCCCAGTTCTGCACGATCACCGTACTTATCGCCGATCCAACATCTTTGGTACATGATGGGCCGGCGACTAAGATTATTGCCAAGAGCTCCTAACAACTTAGACGAGCTGAAACACCAACTTGAGGTTACATGGAACGAGATACCCCAGGAGAACATAGACCACTTGATAGAAAGCATGCCACGACGAGTAAATGCTTGCATTGCTGTTGATGGCGATGTTACACATTATTAATTTTGTTTTCGTTGTTGTTATCGTTTTCTTATAATTGTTAATTTATTGTTATGAAAACCTGATCATTTCATACGCAATAATGAAACCTTATTTTAGCAAAGTTTCAAACCCGTAGCTTTATTTTTAATGGGTGATGCATTTTATATGAAACGAAGTATATATAAAGGATTGGGCAGAAGTACGAAACAATGCAAATATCTTTACTACGGCAACAGCAATTTCGCCAGAATGTTCTACATGAAGGTTCCGTTAACGTAGGATGCAATGAAGGTGTTAGCAGTTTAAAAATTCTATATATAGCCACAAAAGATGGCGCTATCTACATATCTCCCGGGTAATATTACTTTTATAGAATGTAAAAACGAGAGATCGGTAACATTTAGTGTGGTAGTAGTTGCCTCAACTAAATATACAAATATTACTTATTGCAAATTTTTGAAATCCCATTCTATTATTGTACATATTAAACGGGATGTAATACAATAACAAATAACAACATTTAAATTTCAAGTATTTATTCTAAAAGAGGGTTTGGTGTAAAGTTGGGAAATATACAAACCGTGATAGTTCAGTTGTTCAGTATTTTTCAAGAAATTTTAGAACGTTTTTATAAGAACACATTGATTATATTATTAAGTTTAATGTATTGACAGAACTAGATATGAGAGAATAGAATTTGTATCTACATATCTCCATGTAATATGCTCTATAAACTTCAACCTGTTTCCGAAGAAGATGTTAAAAATAGCGTGTGGACACGTTGCAAACTTTACCAGAACAAGCACAATTACATATGTTGCTCTGGCCTGCACGATCACCGGACTTATCGCCGATCGAACATCTTTGGGACATGATGGGCCGGCGACTAAGATTATTGCCAAGAGCTCCTAACAACTTAGACGAGCTGAGACACCAACTTGAGGTTATATGGAACGCGATACCCAGGAGAACATAGACCACTTGATAGAAAGCATGCCACGACGAGTAAATGCTTGATTGCTGTTCATGGCGATGTTACACATTGTTCATGTTGTTTTCGTTGTTGTTATTGTTTTCTTATAATTGTTAATGTTTATTTTATGAAAACCTGATCATTTCATACGCAATAATGAAACATTATTTTAGCAAAGTTTTAAACCCGTAGCTTCATTTTTAATGGGTGGTGCATTTCATATGAAACGAAGTGTGTTTGAAGGTGACAGTATATTAATTTTTATTTAACCCGAAATACAAACAGTTTACATTTCTGCAATCTTGTATGTTCTTCGTATTTTATAATACACGGAGTTAATGAAGTTATGGAATGTCCGGCAATTATAAATACAACGAGAAATACATAGATCAGTGGAGGCTCATTCGCGATCGATGCCTACGCAAGGGTCCTTCTTTGACCATATTGCTTTTTTGTTGTTTTCTTTGTTTCGTTAATAACACTCTCAAGGTTTTAACCCCATTGCCAAAACTTTTAAAGCCCTACGCTAACCTAGAGTCCATATGTTGTTGCTATTATTGCTTCTCGGTGTGAAACTTTTCCGAACTGCGATAAGTGTTTTTGACTTCTGCCATAGGTTACTAAATGGATTTCTTACATCTTTTTTGCAAGAAGAGTTGGCGAAATTGGTCTTCAGATGTTCCCCACATAATAAATTAGAGAACTATTAAATCCAGCTTTGAAGTTTCAATAAACCTGCTCCATGCTTACATTGTGCAGCGGTTTCTTGCAGATTTTTCCATTTTGCTCTTTCCAGCGAATGTCGCGTCAGCTCTTTCTAGAAATTCAACTCGGTCTGAAAAACAACTTACTTGGAGCTTTGACTGGGATGCCTTTACATGAATGCTGATTTAAGTTGGCAAAAAAACCCTTTTTGTTCTTTTTCATGTAATTTCTTTACCTGCAAAAAATAAATAAAATAATTTTTCTCGTTCGCTTAGCATAACTGTTTGATAATATTCTTTTCCATATTTTAGAGGAAATTAACATCTAATTGCATGAACTTTAAAGCTTCCGGCTTGCTCTGTAATTGCATGAAAAATGAACACAACGCCGTTAAATTGCTGCAATTACAGAGACTAGAATAAAGTTTTAGTGGTGCATTCCTATCTAATAAATTTCGATTACCGCACAACAAGCCGTTACCACGAATATCTTAGGACTGGGCAAAGGTTAGCATAGATGAATTAATTTGTGTGAATTTCAACTAGGTAACATGAATGATTACAGACTGTTTAAGTGACCGTGGCATTTCAGGAGCTGTAATGTCTACTTGATATATAATCTGTGACCCTAGAGAGTTACAAACCTTAGACAAGTCATTATTTCTAATACTGATCCTATATGGAAACTTGTCTCTTCTTACATGCTCCATTATAACCGATGAGTTAAGTTGTAAACATACAACTCAAGGAAACAATGACACACTAATGAATAAATGCATAACATGAATAAAAATAAATTCAGTTGAACATGAATTCTATCCATAATATGCATTGAATAGAATATTCTAAAACACTTGTCAGGAAGATAATGAAATCCGTTTTCCTTTGCTATTCCATTTTATTAGTAGTTGCAAGGAATGATTATAATTTTATTACCGGACTATTTTTATTTATTAATTTATTATTTATATATATTATTATTAATTACTCATAATTAATATATATATATAGATTTTGAAAAGTAGATAATGTTATAATAGAAAAACCAGATAATACTTACTTTCTAACTTCGTCATTTAAAACTTGTGCAGTGTAGCGATACGTCTGTTTGAAATTTTCTCCACATTTTAGCTCATACCTTCCCTCTTCATACTTGCTAGTATATCACTTATCACCACGTCCTCTCAGTCTTCTCTCTATCATTCCCGCTTTCCACACTATCCTTGACAGTCTCTCTTCTCCCATCCTCAACGGATGTTTACAATTGCTGAGTTTCTATTCTCTCCATCAAGGGTGTCTCTTCGCATTATGCTATTCCATTTGCTTGAAGTCTGATTTTTGTTTATTCGTGGGGTCTAACATTCACGTCCATTTGACAGCGTCAGTACAAATATTACTTTAGATATTCTTGCTTTAGCTCTCTTCAACATCTCTTTTTTTAACTTATTTTCTTTGCCATGGTCTAATACAATTTACTTCTAGATTTTATTCTTCCATCTAATTTGTCATTTAAATTTCCGTTTTTATTTATCCCGCACCAAAGGTATTTGAAGACTGTGATTTGTTCCAAGTGCTTATTTTTTGTTCAGCCCGCACTTCTTTGTATTTTCTGACTACAGACATTGTGATATCACGTTGAATTTCGTTAAGGTTTTGTTAATTCGTTTCAAATTATGTTGTAGATTTAGTTTTCTTTTTGGTTGAAGTACCATATCATCTGCATTTGTTAAAACCGTCATGTGTAATGCTTTCAATTTCTCCTAACCTCAATAGTATTTCTTCAATTAAAGATTATACTCCGTCATTACTTCATCCAGCATATTATTGAAAAGGTAAGAAGTCAGCGTGGTTCCAGTTTGAACTCTTCTGGGCTCATATTATTGGTTTGTATATTGTTTTGATAGCTGACACCGTAGATACTTACTCCCTTGAATAACAAAAGCCAGATAGATTTCTGGTTTCTAGCTTTTGCTCTTTCTGACAGTTAATGGACTGTGCATGGTTGTGCGTGCCCCTTCTCTGGCTAAATTTACTACATGTTCTCTTCTAGCGCTATTTAACATACGTAATATGATTATTAGCTCTCAGTCCTCTGGAATACCTTTATTTTTACTAGCCGAATTTATCAATCGTTGCAATAGTTGCATTCCCTCTTTTCTAAAAGATTTAACCCTGCTGTTCTCCTCGGTCAGACTATACATTTGTACTCCTTCGAGGCATAAGTGACCCGATCCTCTGAAGTAATAAATCAGACTAAAGTAACTGCAACTTTTGTGCATCATAGCCTTTATTATTGTAATGTAATGCTTTTTTACATATAATAGAATTCGAAATAAACCAATCATATAATAAGATAACAGAAACATGTATAAATTGATGGGTTACTTCTTGCAGTTCGAACAATAATACGCCACATATGCTTTAGACAAATATTTTTCGAATTTACAACAGGTCATATTTGTTTTATTATCACATTTAGAAGGGCAGCTTTTTGCAGCATAATCGTTTGTTTTTGTTGCTGGTTGCAGGTAGGGGAGAGACGTATCTTGTAAAGGTGCAGGTGGTAGATGGTTTCCTGCCGAAATGAAGCGATTTACCAGTAGCTTTCCAAACTGATCCAGTGTGTTATCTACTCGTTCTGTGTAATTATAATCAAGTATAATTTGCGGATTTTTATCGTCTCTTTCGCTTACTTGCTTACTATTATGGAATGTAATAATTATATTATTGTTGTTT
The DNA here is from genome assembly GCA_014611495.1 of Limonius californicus. NCBI lineage: Eukaryota > Metazoa > Arthropoda > Insecta > Coleoptera > Elateridae > Limonius > Limonius californicus. Next base: position 44,976 of record JABXWE010002964.1, on the reverse strand, counting down.
TTAAGAATGTGTGACAAAACTATAGTGTTCTTAGTACGATAAATTGCAGCTGTGTATATCTTGACTCATTCCTTTAACAGGCAGCTCAGGTTTGTTCTTCCTAATCGTTCCTAATATTGTAAAATTTCTTTTGAAGAACATTTGATTCTACTTCTATGGTGCAAAAAAAGTATTACAAGTCACGTTCTGTCCTCTAAACTCGTAGGTGAGATCTAAAATTAGTGCATTCCTTGATTCCTTTCAGATGCTTGACCATGCGTTTTTCCCGTGTATACTAGAACTTCTACAGAGTAAGAACTTGCACTACCACAGAGGGTCCGTATTTTTCCGTAGTATTGCTATTCACTTTTCCAAAAACGATACTTTTTATTATCAAATCCTAAAACACGCGAAATGTTATAAAATTGTTTCGATGACATTGTTGCCCGAAAAAGAGGTCTGCTTGTTTCTGCATTCCACATTTGGCAAATTTAACGTGTGATCTGTAAACGTCAGCGAATAGTAGCAAATCTGTCTATGCTTGCAATGTAATTTCCTTTAATTCTTATTAATTATAAGCATACACCCTACACTCATCTATATTAGTGATTCCCAAAATGATATTTTCCATGGATCTATTCAAAATTAGTTGCATTGCAGATTTTATATCCTGGACTCTTACAATGCTGTACCCAGTCAAGCCGGGTGCAACTTTTATAATATTTGCACAAATTTCTCGACGTTGTTGTAGAAATGGATCTAGAATTCAATTTACAGTATTGTCCTAAGATTTGAGTAACTGAACAGGTTGTACAGATTGCATAGTAACATTTGTTTGAAGAGTACTGTCTAGAATTTCACAGCCTGACTCTGCTTCACCATTCATCAAGAATATTTGAAAACTTTCATTCATTAAGTAATTTGCTTGCCATTATTATTATTTTCACAACTGACTCTGAAATAAATTCTACTTCACTCTGTAACGCAAGAACTTTATTATATCACAATTCCTTATTTATGTCTGTGGTAAGTTGCTTGTCTGTATATGTTTCATCATAAGCATCGGTCTGCAGACCTGCAAAGAGGAGTAAATGTCAGCCTTACGCATATCTGCATCGTCTGTGTTAAGAAACAAATTCAATAAATATTGAATATACATCCTAAGACATAAAAAACTTATTAATTTACATATCGATTTAATTTTGAGTAATACAGACCCGAGGAGGGTTAAACATTTTTGATACAACATTACCACACTCCAACTACTTTGCTGATTTCCATTTTGAGTATAGCTTTTCTAATTCTTCTATTTTCTATTTTTGTATTGTCTTCCGCATATGCGTTTATAATTACTAGTAGGCTGGTTATTTATTCATTGTTCTGAATTTCCATTGAATCATGTTGAAAATATTCTTACCGCCTTCTCAAAATACCCGATTGTTATTATTTTACCGTTTGTGTCTTTTTGTAAATTCTACCCAGCACTATGTTTCTCACCTTTATCCTTTGCTGTTTACATAGTTAACTCGTATTTGTGTGCTCCTTTGGTAATCAGATACAATTTCCATATAGTTTACTTATTCTTCACTTCTTCCTGAATTTCATTTGACCACCATGCTGTTTGTTTGGTTCTTGCTTTGTTATTACCTTGCATCACACCACACATACACTTCTGTCTATTTGATTAATATTTTTTTAAATTTTACCAAGTACCTTCTGTTCCTCACTAGGTGCCCTAGTAAAACCATTATATATATATATATATATATATATCCATTCTCACTTCTCAATGCTTATTATTTACCCGTCTCCTTTCATGTGTTTGCACTAACATGAACTCGATTCATAGTAAGTAATGGTCAGTTATATTGCACTGAAGGATAATTTATAATGAATTTCTCTGCGTCAGTTCGTTGTTTCGCTGATAAACTTATGTGTTTCCTTCTTTTCAAACTACGCATTTGTTGTTTTCAAGTCATTATTGATGCAACACTTCAATATTTTCTTCGCAGTGTAAATCTGTTCTTCCCCATACCCTCCTACGACATATTTGTGTTTGTTATTAGCTCCTTCCATTAAAGTCGCCGGCTATTGCTATTTCTCTTTCAGTTCTCTCTATTGGTTTCTGCAACGCTTTACAGAATCATTTAATGTCTGCTTATTCAATATCACTGTGAGCATACGATACTAACACCTCAAATAACTCCTGTCCTGTTTCTATTTCACCTATTCAAAATCGTTATAACACAAATATTCAGTTTTTTATGTAGTCTTCTAATTCTTTCTTTACTACATAAGCAACCCTCGCTTGCGCTCGCACCATAACCGCCCTACTATACAGTGTGATCATTTTATCTTGTAACAAGTAGGTAGACTGCATATCTCACATGTGCAAATGTGAAATTCATAGTTAGCTTTTCTTCTTAGGTATAAAAAATATTTTTTAACATTAAGACACCTTTGGACAGGCAATTTTCATCTCTGTTCTTTCCGAACTTAACAAACTTCTGTACAAAGTTGTTGATTTGTATAACAATAAGTTTCAATGTAGGATATGATGTTGATTTTGAGAGTATGCAGAGAGGCGGAAACCACCTGGCTAGACCCCTTCCATTTCATAATGCCTTTAAGAATTTGGAAAGAAATTTGCGGCAATATGGACAGCTTTCCAAGCAAAAGGCGATACAACATGTCACAACTGTAGAAGCTGCAGTCATCGAACAAGTATCTGGTAATCCCTATATAAGCAAGCGAGCAGTTACAAGAACTGTAGGCTTTAGCCAAAGTTCAGTATATAACATTTTACTGGTTGCATCTTTACCACGTCACATTAATGCAATATCTTACCCACGTCGAGTAAATTTCTGCCTATTTTTAAGGATCAAAGTTGCTGCCGATTCACTGTTTTTAAGATATATTTTATTTTCTTTTTTTTTTAATATTTATTGTAGCTGGCTCTGAATGCAATGCAATACACGGTTTTGTTATAATATTCCTAACATAATTCCATATGTATATCGAGCGAGGATTTGTGATTTTATTCACACCTCTAGTATACATACTAACAATCAAGTTTTTTTTTATTACTTACATAATAGTTAAAAGCTATTGCACAAACCATTGTATTAGATTTAGTCTTGGAGTAATTTTCGTTTAAGTCGTCTGTGGATATTTTTTGTCCGGGGTTGAGTTTTACTACACTAGGACACAGCACTATAATTTGGAAGAACTTTATTGTTACACTATTTATGAAATCAGTAATTCAGGATATACAAAGTTCGTTATGAATTTCGACAAATTTATTGTTGTACCCACTGCTTTGAAAGCAAATTAAATGGGGAAAAGTATTTACATTTTTTTAAAATTATCCTCTTCATTTTAGACAATGTATGTGGTTTCAAAATGACAGAGCAGCTGTCCGCTGCCATAGAGTTATAAGAAACTACCAAGAAGAAACTTTCCATAACAGATTAATTGTAAGAGGCGCGATTCATCCTTGACTTCCACATAGTCCAGGCTTGACTCCGTTGGATTCTTTTTGCGGGGCAAAGACGTCTGTGAAGCTTCCTCAGAAACTAAGGAAGATTTACGTGAAAGAACTATTGAAACATGTAGATCAAAACAAATGCCAAATCGTGTTAAACATTAGCTTCTAGGGCGGATTGACTTGTGTGAACAGAAAGGTGGACGGCAGTTTGAATATTTATTACGTCAATAATTGGTGTTTTTCTTTCAGTTTTTAATTAATTGATTTTTTTGACTTTATTGTTATGTTAACATATTTTTCTGCTATCTTGGTTTTCTCTGTTTGTTTTGTTTAAATTATATCAAATAAATATTGTAAATATACCTATTGCAGAACTGAATCTTGTTTATTATTAAATAGTTTCATTGTAGTTTCTTAGTACATCCAACGTAACTACTTGATTTATGTTTATTTAAATATTGTAAGACACCTATGTAATACAAACAGCTGTGATGTGTGTTGCCTACCTTCCGGTCATGATATAAATCGCCCTGAATATCATGATAAATCCATCAGTTATCATTTCATATTTTTGTACTTTTATCTTAATCTCATTAATTTCTAATACATACAGGTACGCTGTATTGAATTCCTTTGCTAGTTCCATTACTTGTAATACTTCTAGCATTCCATGTTTCTACTATTCTAAACATTTCTCTGCTGCGGTCTTCTTCCGCTATCCTTGTTCGATATTCCAGATTTCTATTCGTTTTTTGTTGTTGAGTTCATTGTGGTATTCAATCTGGCGAGTTGTTTTATTGCTTGGTTTAAAAGTTGTGTTCATTCTCATCAACCTTTTAGAGCCTACCTGCCCTCTTGTTGCACACTTGTAATTTATTGTTTAGCTATATTTTCTTCTTCTGCTTCTTCTCCTTCGTCTTCTCTATATATGGAAGGCAATTGCCTGCAATGTCTGTCTAAGCCTGTTCATATACTGATGTCAAACACTGCTGCAATCGACTTGTTAGTCTACCTTACGATGTTTTTTCCACTGGTTTGTTAATTTTTGCGAGGTTTTTTGCTAATATCCAATTGTAGGTATGATTCTCTTCTTTTCTCGTTCTTCTAAATTTCCCTTTCAATTTTCCTCTCTTTATATGTCGTATCACTATTGATATCTATAATATTTTCAACCAGTTTATTAGTTTTTCTAAGCACTTTCTGCTTTCCTTTCCACTTTTCTAGGGCGTTCTTCTACATATTTTAGTTTACTTTATATATATGCCATTGTTATTTTTAACTTTAATTGCACTTCTTGAATCATGATTTGTACCACCGCCTCCTTAAATATTTTTCTATTACGAATACTAGTCAACCAGATAGGATGTGCCGAATTTACTCCCTCCCACTGTAAATTGTAGTGGATACGAAAAATTTCAGATCAAAACTTTGTTTTAGCAAGGTTTGAGGTCATAAATATGTTGAGACACGAGGAAAGGACACTGAATTACTTTATAATTTTAAGCTAGTAGTGCTAATGTTTTAACGATTTGATATTTTACTGTTTAAGGTAAATAAAATTATGATTTTAAATTCAATTGATGAAACTCCTCTCACTGGACAATGTTAAATGCGTTTACCTCTTAAGCAAATACATTCAATAAAACAAATAGTAGCTTAATGTAATTTACGCTACTCGCCATAACTACCCATTAAGCAGTTGTGTTTTAATGAATTTGCATAACACTCTGTATGTAATACCTACGTTAGTTTGTAGCATTCGGTTTTTTATTGTTACTGGATATCTATCTGACTTGAAGTTTAAGTTCCCAACTTAATGTAATTTACGAAATGAAACCGTGCTTTTATTTACGCCTTATCTAATTTAGTTTGTTTAAAATAAGTTTTATGCCTTTCTTTGCCGACTTTCTTTTCGATTTTTAGCTTTTAACTTTAAAAGCTAGAATTTGGACTCGACGTTTTCTAGGTCGCCTTAAAAACCTTTTCCGTTGCAGTCCCTAGAATTGTTCGCGAATGACTTACAGTTATTTCTCATTTTGTGAAGAAGCTCTTATCTAATAGTTGCTGCAGTTTACATCACAGGCTGCTTAAATTGGGAGTTCCTCTGAAAGCAATTTACACCTTTTTTGCGTTGGCTACGAAATAGGGACTGCTGAAATATATGCCTGTAGAAACGAACTGAACAGGTGACCTTTTGAACACTGATATACTTGAAATGCAAATCCAGTCCCTTCGATTAACGAGGTCGTTTGATTAAGGTCGTCGTTAAATTTTTCCATAACCTTTACAGATTATTACACTTTACTCATATGCAAATACAAATGCAAGTAAATCATTAGACACGAGGTAAGTATAATTTTAAGTAGCTTTTCAGTATGGCGTTGTCAGAAGATCGTTACAGAAACTGAAAGCTTTGCTTTAACTCCTTTTATAACACTGAAATACTAATTACTTTTAGTTGTTGTTACCTCTAATAATGCGTATTTGCTATTGTAAGAAAATCAGTATACTTGCTATTAACGGCTAAACTATATTATTAGTTTATTATATAACTATATTACTATGAGTAAGCGGTGTAATCAATCAAGGATCTGAAGCCATGCCGGACATAACCGTAGAAGAAATACAACACGCTATAGACAAAATGAATAGCAGCAAGGTTTCAGGAGAGGATGAAGTAGTCATGGAAGGAATAAAGATAGGAGGAGACATTCTATTAGAAGAAATAAAAGATCTCTTTAATGGCATACCAAAAAGATGGAGTACTGCAGTAATGATCTTAGTTCACAACAAAGTAGGTGTTGCAAAACGTTGCGACCTATAGGCCAATAACCTTGATCTTCCATCTGCATGAGCTGCTCACAAAGATATCTTTAGTTGTGTACAGGGTAAGTCAAAATAAGTGGGTGCCACCTTCAAAATCCAGCTCATTGTAGGTCCTCGTGGAAGGCCGACAAGCGAATAATTAATAATAATAATAATAATTAAAATATCCGTTATTTGATGGATGATAAAGGATCTACTGTATTTATTTTAGAAGATCGACTGATTCTTGATATTCATATCTACTGTTTATCTCTAACCATTTGTTTATATTATAATTACTTAATGTTTATATATCAGCATTGCACGTAACAGTTTGAACTAACAGCAAGGTTAATAGGCTGAGGCTGAATTTGTGTATTGTAAACTGTAATAAAATTTATATTAACTGGTGCCATTTACTTCTAATCGAATGAAATTTGCCGTAGACGTAGGCGCTAAAATATATTAAGCCTGCTAAAACGTAATTCTGATCTAGAACATGGTTTAATGTGCTTTTACGGGCTTAAACCCATATATAACTCGCTGCAGTTTATTTCCGCTTTGTTTAGCAATGTTTTCTAGTGTTTTGGTATGAGACCATATATTTTCTTGATAGATCTTCAGTGACTTATTGTCGAGAACAAAACTGCTACGAACAACTGCTAAGTTTGTGGTAAAATTGAAAACACATATTTTTGCATTTTGAGGCTATTTTGTGAGAGTGCGTTTTAACATTTTTCTGCAGAATTATGATCAAGGCGTGTTTTTACTACACTGATATGTTGGACAAAAAAGCAATTAACCGCCCCCAGAATGAAGGCAGAACAACTTGTCCTGTTGTGCACCTGAGTATATACGTGAAATTTAATTATCAACACGCGTAACCTCCAGACGACCTAAAAAGGAATTCTGCTCTAAATTATTACTAAATCATCCTGCTTTATAGACTTTTCTACGTTTTACAGCACTATAATAAATGGAGATGGGTCTTAAAAGCATCCACCATTTGGTCGGTTTGAGAGTGCAGGCTAGGCTAAAACAAACTTGAGTTAAACTTATTTTTTGGTAAATTTTATGAGTCACAATAAAAACTAAATAATATTTTTGATTTTAAACACATAAATTTCAATTGCTTTAATAATTTGTTTAAAGTTTCAATTGTAATTCATGAAACAACAGTTTGCAAAAAACAAATATAACGTTTCGTTCTTTATTTTGCTAATTAGTTAACCCTCAGTACATTTAGAACATGAAGGAACTGTTGGGTAGCGAACAAATTTATATTAGATCCTAATTGCCTACACGAATCACGGACGTTGCTTTTAAATGTTTAACTGTAATCGCAGTGAAACTACGAAGTTGTATTGAAACCACAAAACTTGTGGCATTAATTAGGTTGAAGCTACTAGAAATTCAAGTTGCGCTTTCGGAAATTGCACTCCATTTTACTCCGTGGGTGTCTTCTTGGACGAAACTAGCAGACGACGTCCAACATCAAAGGCCATAGGGTATAGGGATTCCTTACATTCGTAATCACAAAGCTATTGGCCCCTACCGGCCTAATTCAAATATTATTCCTAAATATGCGACCATGTAAATTATAGTTTACTTCAGAGACTTTCAGCTGTATGGGAAATGTACGTGTTACATTGGTTAATTTACACGCCAAAATGTGTGTAATAAAGTGTACTGGATCCTGAACTATTCATAAAAATTACAGTTCCATATTATATTAACTACCTTCATAAAAAAATGATATATACTTGTATTTGTAAAAACAAACCTGATTATTATATTAAAACAGCTTACTTATGGATAAAAAGTGCAATACTTATTCGAAAATATTAAAGTATTATTTTAGTAGGTATAGTTACAACAATTAACGCTTGGATAATTACATTTTAAATGAGAACTGTATAATAGATTGTTTTAAAATATTAAATAATGCAACTGCCACAAAACTATACGTAGGGACATCGATGTACAATGTTAAATGTTTAAATAATTTATATTTTAACCTCGTATATTTAACACAGCAAGTGGTGGTCTTGAGTGTTAATAATGGCCGTTTCATATTGTTGGACTGGGCATTTTAGAAGCTTTTTTGATTATTGGTTATTAGTAGGTAATAAAGCACAAAAATCACTGAACAGTATTTATTATGTTTTGATGTATTTCAGTTGTTCGCTTTTTGAAATTGAATTCGCTTTAACTGGTTTTTGATGTATTATGTTGCCTGCCATTAGACTTTATATGCATACATTTCCAGTGGTAAACCAAATACGATCAGATGATAAAAATAGTCAGGTTGATTCTAATGGATTTTCAAAGAAGACAACGTTAACACACACTCAGAACCAGCGCTAATATCTAAACTAAAGGAACTTGTCAAAGTGTTCAACGACAATACCATATAGTATTAGAAAGAACGTAAAGCTATTCCAGCAAAGGCGATATTGAAGTCAACCTTAATGCAAGACATAGGTATGTTCTAATATCTACTGTTGTCGTCGCCAAAGAAAGGAGCGTGTAGTCGGAAATAAACTACATTCTATAAGTGTTAAAGCTTCCAAATTTGTTGGACCTAATACTGGAAGGAATGCAAAGAAGCTCTGGTAAAATGGTCAGAAAGAGCAAAGGTAAACCCATAAAAATGCCTGTAATATTTTAGTCGATCTGTCGAAATAATCGACGATTATACTGGAACAAAATAGGGTCTCTATGTGAAGCAGTCATCGAAATTAGTATTAACCAAGGACACTTCCGGAAAGTAGTAAAACTGTAGGGCGTGTCCCTCTGGGGGGGGGGGCAAAGTTGCTCAAAGGGGGGACGCAGCAGAAATATAGTACAACGGACATTAGTGTATTGAAACTAGTACCAAACATCTTAACTTATACTTAATATTTAGCATATTATCTATTATAGAAAAGATTTCTGGAATATTGCGGATTTGCGATACTTTGCCGATACATTTTTCTGGAACACTCTAGAAAATAAAATAAATATGCAATTCTAGTTCGTAAACCTGTAAACCCTAGCAGACCATCTCTTTCTCTCTCTAAGTCTTCAGTCTCTTGACTGGTTTGACGCATGTTTCCAATGTCGTCTTCCCTCAGATATTCTATTCATTTCTTCATAGTTACGCGCGCCCACGTCATCCATAATTTGTTTATTATATCGATTGCGTGGACGTTCCCTAGTTCTCTTTCCGTCTATCTTCCCTTCTATGAGCGTTTTCAGAATTCCTTCCCGGCGAAGAATACGTCCAATTAGTTGGTCTCGTGTTTTCTGTATCTGTTTCTACATCCTTTTTTTTTTCTTCGGCCCTTTCAAGTACTTCGTCATTAGTAACTCTAAAATTTACATAAGCTAAAACATTTATTATTTGTTCTTCCGTTCGAGCTCTACGACGTCTTCGATAAGCAGGAAGATGCACATTTCCTGTAGTACGCAAACGATGTGCGATTCGAAGAAAAACTCTTCTGCCGGGATGGCGTCTATTTGGGTACTCCACCGCGTATACTCTACTAGCAACAGTTGCATTTCTCATGCACTCGAAATAAATTGCCAACATATCAAATGTTTCTTCATTTGTAAGAATCATATTCTTCTAATTGACAGAACGAAAAGTAGATAAATAATAAACAAAAACGCAACAATATATGAATACTTTTTGACATATAGAAGACATATTGTTTTATTTCCATGGCTTGCTAGTTGTCTTGATGCAACAATTCATTCTTTTAACTTTGATAGCTAATATCTTCCGTTAGAGAAAAGCTATCAAGTCGCGGTTTTCGTTGGTCTTTTAAGATTTTGTTTCTCTATTTTATCGTCTAACATATGCATACCATTACATTTATTTTTTTTTTGAAAAATCACGATATCCATTGATACTTTAGGTTACGTCCTCTAGCGGCAACGGTAATATGAATATGAAACCAATTTAAATCACAATCGATAGAACAGAAAGAGGCCTTTCCAACAAGCCTAAGAATGTTAAATTCTGTTAAAGTTAACCAGAGTTATAGACGTTTAGAGAAAACATAATTTGACGTCCCCCCACTACTTTATTATTGGAGATGGGACAAAAAGTGTAAAACAAAAAAAACTAGGAATTTATCAAGGATTAAACTGCATATATTTTTAGTGCCCCTTAATATTACTAAATACGGAGAAAATTCCAATTTTCTCTTTACTCATAGCCGTTACGCCACCTAGCGGATATTTTAGAAACTCAAAAATATTTTCCAGCGATTTTTCAGGGTCACTTTCCTTATGATATTTTTTTTCAATGTTGTACCATTATTCGTTTCTGAGATATGGCCGGCAGCCGTTCTTAGTTGTTCACCCTGTACATACATATGGGGAGAGTGAATACGTCGATATATACGTGTAGGTGTGCCTATATAGCATATGTATTTTAGTGTATATGATATAATACTGTAATACCTACTTCTACTACCTTGACTAAGATGTAACTAAAACAATTGTAATTAGTTAACCTTCGGATGACCAGGTGAAATATAAAACAGCAGAAGCCAGGTGGGGTAACTAAGTGACCCCATAAGTTGATAACTTTTATTGAGTGCTTACGTCGACTAAAACTTATTGCATAGTGAAAAAAATATTTATTGGAACAAATAAAGTCTATAACTACAAGTACAAGTATCATATAGTAGTAATTGAAAGTAAATACTGGCCACAATACAGGAGATCTGTCGTTTGCTATTAATATTTTTTTTAATAGAAGGAATGGGAACAAGTGCGGTCGCAAGAAGAAACTGCATATTATATGCAGATAGTTCATTGAAATTAGTTACTATGTTCATTACACGAGCTACATATCGTTGATTGCACTATAGTGGGATGATTCTTGCAAGGAAACCGCTAACATTTATCACATTTATTCATCTTTTTCTTATCCAGATAATTGGGACACATAACACAACGACCGCGTTTTGTGGCAGTTTCCACTTTTTCACTTGGCACACCTGATTTTTGTTTGTCTTCAGTAGCTTGAGTTTCCAAAATCATAGTAATAGCGTTTTTTATGTATTTAGGTAGCCGCTCGTCAGGTCATACAGCTATTAGTAGTTTTACCAGTTACATTCCCAACTCTTCAAGGAATAAGCGTCTTCTAAATGTTTTACATTTTTCGTAATCCTTTTACTTAATGATGAACAAAGTAAATGCGTTCATAGCTGCCAAATCCAGAACGTGGAAGAATATAACTAATGGCCAACGCTTGGTGTTACGAGAACACGTATATTACTCCACCTTGCAATCCAATGAATCCACAGACCCTTTGCATTTATTGTAGTCCAGTATGACTTATTGTTTGAAATCAGTTGTTTCGTCTGATATATCCAACTGAAAATGCTAGGTAGATAGCAAGACTACGCATCTATTTTGTAATATAGGAAATCATCATAGGATCTTGTAAAAACACAGCATCCGTTGAATGTACCACACGTTTTCTATTAAGTCGGAATTCTTGAGGAACTTTTTTTCGATTTAGACGTATCGTGCCGTTTAAGGTTTTTCCTTGTTTCAACAACTCTTGTGCAAGAGCTAGTGATGTAAAAAAGTTATCGTGGTAACTCCATAAGACAAACCTTCTACCAAATCTAAAACAACCCTTTTACTCTATTCTTTCTCTGGTACATTATTTACCATTCCTGTATAAATTAGCCGGCCTCGGTGGTCTAGTGGTTAGCGCGTTTCTTCTTAGATCTAAGGGACACGGGGTCGAACCTGTCCGAGGTCGGTGAGATTTTTCTAGCGGGGAAAAATATGAAAGTGCGCCTTCTGTCGGATAAAAAGTAAAGGCTTGGATCCCGTGCCAATGTGATGTGTGACACGTTAAAAATCCCTACTGGAGTTGGAATTACACCAAATAGGCAAAATTTTTGCTTAGGGTGTACAATAAGCCAATGATGGCTGCAGTGCTTAGAGATACTTGGAAAACCGCGTCCTAGATCTCGCTCTTTCAAATCAATCAATCAATCCTATTAAAATTTGCATATTCCAGCAAATGAATCTTCTACGTTACACAGTGTCCATATGTTTTTTCCATATCTGGCCGGTTTAGATTTCATGTACACTCGGAATGGACACCTGCCACGGAATGAAACAAGCTGCTCGTCAACGCAACCGTCCCCATTAGGAATATACGCTTTCTTGTAGTTCACAAAAAACTTGTTCAATGTATCCTCATTTGCAGCCAATTTACTTCTTTCTCGCCTTTCTGGTCGAGTCTCTAGATCGTCGAATCTAATAAACCTCAGTAAATCTTTCATCCTGTTCCGTGACATTGTTGCAGAAAAAATCATACGTTGTAATGCAGGATTCCGATGACTCCATAATTCTAGAACGGGCTCCTGGCGTGCTTTGAGTGAACCAGCAATAATCAGTAGACCTAGAAATGCTTTCATGTCTACACGACTTACGTTTCTCCATTCATCTCTTTTCAACGAAATAGTTCTAGGATTGGTTTCTTGAATTAGTAGATCCAAAATGTTTTCAGTTACGAATAACTCGAATGCCTCTGTAGGTGTCGTAATGTGTTCACTATACTTTGTAAGTTCAGGTTTCTTGGGCAAAATGTTTCTTGCAGGACGCCGCCTTACAGATGGTGTGGTTTTTGACCACGGTGTACCATCCTTGGTCAAAATAGTATTTGCACAATTGTCATCCTCTTCGGCATCGTCAACATTATCACTTTCAGTGTCTTGTAACACGTCTTCACTCTCTGATAATTCTAACTCAGAAGGAAGTTCCGCATGAGTTAGAGTTTTACGCGATATCGTGTAATTATGAACTGTATGTCACAATCACTCTGCAACTAACGTATACTCAACTAAGCAAACATGTCGCAACAAGTCACAACATGTTCGAACGCGCTTAGATGCAGGTCTCGACGAATATCCAACATACATAAAAGAGTAGTTGCACTCTACAGCAGTAAACCATGTTATCCCATTGAAGGCCACGTGGGGTCATTAAGTGAATTGAATTTGAAAATAAATATATGACAATAATCTGTGGGAAGGTGAAAAAATAATGAAGGTTAAAAATTAAAAACTACAACAAAAATAAATAGGCGTTGTGGTCACACAGCGACCCCACCTGGTCATCCGAAGGTTAAAGCTAAAGAGACATCATTGGGCTGCTGCTTCTCTTGTCACTAACCTTACAACTTTACTTATTGCTGTTTCAACAGATTGTAAATAGAAATATGCAGACAAATTACAAAAAATTGGTTACTGTTCAATAAAAAAAGCATCCCTTTAGTCTAAATTGAAACAGCATTTTATAGTTCTTGTTATAGAAGAATCTCTCCAGTACAACAAACGTGTTTCTCGCTATTCCAAGTGTTCATTCAATTCTTGCAATTTTATATGTATATATATATATATATTATATATATTTATCTCTTCTACATGTTCCACAATGTTTTTTTCTAACACGATCTTGCCATCAGCATCTTTACAATTATTCATGGGTTTTCCAGTTACTACCTTGCCAACCGACTCATCATAAAGTGATTTGATAATACACGTTTTGATATATAAACTAGCTTGCATTAATCTTTGTTAACCAGAGAAAAATTGAATTATTCTAATTCCTTAATATTTTTAGTCATGAAAATTCAAACATTATCAGAAATTTTTTGTATTTAACACTGGCGTAGCCGGCGTCTGCGTATGCAATTTGTTTACTGAAAGTTGGTTGGTTGGCGGTAGCGTGTGCGGCCTATTTCACAGGCGCAGCGCTAAGACGGGGTTTTGTTCAGTATTCGCGCTGAAACGTTCCGGAGCGGTCACTTTGAAAGAGTGCATCTAAAACACGGCAACCCAGCCTACAGAATCGGTAAAGTTTAATAATATATTGGACTTGGCAAAAACACCCTTCGAATAGTGGAAGAAGTGAGGGAAAAATAATTTTTTAATTTTTCCCATGCGTTTCCTTTGAATCAACAGGTAATTTTGCTCGTCTTGTTTCCTTTGCTTGTAAGCGCTCCTTTCGCACCCTCCAAATGTTTTCGCAGGATGAAACATGAAAATAAACGCTACTGGTAATTAAATACCAGCAAAGTTTGTTTTCAGAAACGTGTATATTTTCCTTGCAAACTTTTATCGAATTACACAGTACAGAAAATAACTTTCAAGAGTTTCCCGTCTTCAATATGCACTTATTTTTTAATTAAAACTTAGATTGAAATTTCTCAGAGCTATAAATTCCACATGCAACTGTTCAGAACGATTTGCCATTTTTGAAACGCCAATATTCCGCCGATATCTCTAGGCATCTAACATTTATTGGAAGGACCCACATAAAATCGTGAGTGACGAAATCGAAATCCTTCCGGTGACGATGTGAAAACGGAAGACTGATATTTTCGGGTATATACATTCCTACCTGGTTTATTTGTGGCTCTTCCGCCAGAATAACATTATAAATTTTAAATGGCTTCGATCTTCCTCCCGCGAACGGGTGGCATAAATTATTTTAGCTATTATTAATCATAATCACTCACAGATTGTTCAGAAGTTTAGTGGATTTTCTAAAGTGCGGGTAAACTTAGAAACGTCAGTTTTTAAATTTATTACCACCTTTGTTTAACTTCGTGGGATTCTCAAGTAGAAATAATTAATTACAACGCTGTAATTCTGATTTAATGTAGTTAAATACATAGAACCGTTTACTCAAACGCATAAATTTTAATTCTGTTTGGTTGTAAAATTTACGAAACATATGGAAACCTTATACGGTTAAAATGTAAAATCTGTACTGCTTTAAAAAATATTGACGACCTGATAACTAGGACATAACAGAAAAAGTTAATGTTACGTAAAGGTGAGTACATTTATTTTTTTCTAAAGCTGATCGTTAAGTCTTTAAAATAAGCGTTTGGTATTTTTTTGTATTGGAAATTGACCGTGGAAATTTAAAAATTTTAATATAAGCTTAGAAGCAGCTTGCTTCCAATATTATACAGAAAGTTTAAGGAATTTTTAAATTAAAGCTACGGTATCTTGAATGCACGTTCTAACTGCACAATATTAACATATTTTTAAAATTATTATTGATTTTCTTATTATCGTAGGTTGAAATAGCACCCTCATTCTTAATAATATGGTAGCCTCGAAAACATCATTAAACTAAAAATAATATAGTAACATAACGCTCATACAACTAAATTTCACTCAATTAAATGCAGAAACTAAGCTACGGCAGGATTTTTGCTTTACAGACATTTTTTAAATCTTATTTTCATATATACAAGGTGACAGAATAGTGCGATACTGTTTCCGAATGTCTTTGTTATAGCAACTTCGATAAAACTTTAAATACAAAAGTTGTATGTTTGTTTACTGTGCATAACTTAAAATTAGTTTTGACTATACAGGGTGTTCTGTTTGAGTGGAGCAGTGGACAATTTCTTTATTTTAAAAGAAACATCCTATATATTATTAATTTTTTGGATTTCCGACTTTTCAATCTTTACAATGATATAGGGTTGTAGGAATCATTCGCTAATAGTTTAGGTAATAGTTAACTTTCCTTAAATTTTGCAAAAATGACGATCTGTCCTTAATCTAAAGAACGGCATATACTTTTAAAAATTATTTTGCAGTTTTTAAGAACGTAGTTTCAGATCAGTGTCGTACTGTTTAGAATTTAAATATCTTATAAATTATGTTTGTAATTTACAACCATATTTAATAACATTCAACTTCTAATATTTCATTTTTGTTAACTGGAACACCCTGTAGATTTTAAGCTTGACGTCCAATGACCTTTAAACGTATGTACATTATATTTTGAAAATATTTAAATTATTTAAAAGCCAAGACCAAAATTCAGAAAGGCATTGCTGAATGTCATGGGCCGTCAGATCCGCAAATGAAGAAGAAATAAAGCTATAGAAAACGCCAGGCAACAGGATTAAGTATTTCGCTAACAAATTACGCAATTTAATGTTGAAAAAGCCTGCGGGCTGAAACTCCAAAACACTGCAGAAACTTCCAACAAAGTACGTGCAATTTTTCGTTTTGAACTAGCAATTACTTGCAAATAACCATATATCGTTGTAACGACAAAAAAAGTTATGCATAGTAACCCAACAAACAACTTTTACATTTGCAAATTTTTTAGAATCTGCTATAACAGATATATTAGGAAACAATATCGCACTATTATGCCACCCTGCATATTATACATATATAAATATCTGGAATTAGGCTTATATATATATATATATATATATATATATATATATAGGTCAGACAATTTACTTACTAAACAAAATAGTCTGAATCAACATATGTCCGGAAAGCAACTGTTTGTATTTTAATCAATAAACAGCAATAGTAGGCTATTCATTTATCAGGAAAAACAAAATTTAAATTTGTAATTTGT
This sequence comes from Limonius californicus, assembly GCA_014611495.1. NCBI lineage: Eukaryota > Metazoa > Arthropoda > Insecta > Coleoptera > Elateridae > Limonius > Limonius californicus. Next base: position 28,277 of record JABXWE010002964.1, on the reverse strand, counting down.
TTGCTCTACATATTTGTATCCCATATCATAGCCAGCGGGTCCAAGCCATTGCTGCATATGATTATGCTTCGAGAATGGTGTTTTTTAGATGTATATTGAGAAAAGTTGCAGAAAATCGACATTTTGCTACCAATAATTTATTTACGATAAAACTACTTTTACTAATAACCGTGACATTAATCTATAATAAATAATAATGTTTGGGCACACGAAAATCCTCACGCTGTTGTCGAGTAAATACATCACCAACGATTTCTATTGAATTTTTGGTTAGGTATTGGGAAGACCGTCTGTTAGGGCCAACATTTTTACGAAACCATTTGATTGGTGAACTGCATGTAGACTTCTTAAATAACACTTTAACCCCAATGTTGGAAAACGTGCCCCTGAATGACAGGGTTTATCCGTGGTGTATGCATGATGGGGCTCCTCCACATGTCGAAGAATACCGATAACCTGTAACGACAAATGGATAGAACAAGAGGTGTAATTACATTATCATTATCATCAAGTGTTCCGTTCCTGGACATACGCCACCCCAAGTTGTCACCACCCTTCGTGGCTTGCTGTTCTCCCCATTTATTGAATTCCGGGTAATTGTTGAATATACTTTTTCCATCGGGTCTACCACGGTCTCTCCTTCCCATTCTCGGCCCCATTCAGTTGCCTTTCTAGTCCATATATTATCAGCTGATCTCCAATATGGTCATTTCAGTCTTGCCATGCGTTCTGCAACGGTATTACTCATATTTTACTTCTTATCAAGTTATTTGACGTTCTGTCTTCAAATCTGATACCTAGAATCGATCTTTTCATTTTCCTTTGGGCAACTATTACTTTTTCAAGCATGTTCTTTGTTAGGCTTTAGGTTTTTGGTGCGTAGGTAAGCGTTGGCATTGATTGTAAATTTTTGATTCAGATGTTGAGAAAAGTCTAATTTTAATATGCCTCTAACCTTTCCATCCGCAGCATATTCTTGTTCCAAACTCCACAATAAGGACGGGTTTGTATGCTCTATGTTTTTCTCCATTCGTTTGCTTCTTTCTAGCTTTGTATTCAAGCTTCCACCAGTTGATCATCGGTAATATTTATGCAATTAAGAACTGACACATCCGGTATTTCCTTATGTGTTGTAATCATAAAATCCTTTTCGTTAAATGTTTTGCCATGAGGGCTCTGCCACGTACATTTTTGGTTAATTTTTTTCTTAAAAAATCTATTAATTGCTTGAAGTTAGTATTCTTCTAGAAAGTTTGAAAGAATTGGTTCTCTATCGCTCCGTTCCCCAAAACCATAAGATCCTACACAGTTTTCTCTATTACGTTGTTTTTCAATTTAAGAGTTGAAGTCTCCTAGTAACAAGGTATATCGTGTTTGTTTCCTTTTACTCCCTTAATTGCATTTCTTATGTCGTCATAAAACTCTTCAACATCATCTTCTGCATAGTCTGAAGTTATGTCTGAATTATTTGTGTGTGATAGCTGATAGTTATATAAGTCACTCTTGACGATATTGACATTGTGGAAGTGATATGTATGTATTTAATTTCTCCGCTATCTCTCATATCAGAGAGACATTGTTCTATCCGCCTTCTGGGGACGTGCCATCTGGGGACGTGCCATCTGGGGATTTCAAGCTACCCTCGAAGAGGTGTAATTGGAGGGCTATCTAAATCCCCGGATTTTAACTCACTCTACAACAGTGTTTGGATAAATTTGATATTTACTTACCGGTTAGTACATTTACTGTCCGTTTTATAATGATGCAATTTGTTGATTAAACTACAAAATTGCCTTTATCTCTGAAGTAATTGATTTGCAGACATATGTTAATTAAAACTTTTTTGTTGGTTTCATGGATACTGTACATAGGTAAATTATGCTGGCTATTGTTTTAAACACCTTGTGTATTCATTGCATTCAACGAATAGAGAAACATTTATATATATATATATATATATACAGAGTGATTCAGAAGGTGTGGTCCAAACTTAAGAGTGTGATGTGAGATGCTACACCAAGCAAAAACTGTTAATAAACCCATGTCTTATTGCCAACCGTTATCTAGTTACAGAGGATTTCTTTGTTTTTATCATTGTTTTGTTAAATGACGTCATAATAGGAAATAAGTCAAACAAATACTAATTTGTTATGACAGAAGGTGTTTCAAGCTTGAATTATTGTTGTTTTTTAAGTGTGGTAATGGTGGAGCCTTTTTCTGTACGTGAATATGCAGAAATGCATTTTGTATATGGCTATTGCAGCGGGAATGCTCATGCAGCTATGGTAGAATATCGGAGAAGGTATCCTCACCGGCGACAGCCTGACCACCGAACATTTGAAAGGTTGCATCCACTGCCTACCTAACTGCCTAGAAATTCTTCTAGGACTCGTCGATGGGTTTTGCTGGACTGCGTCAATAATGTCAGCAATATTGTGCACAACATTTCTTCAAACATGATGAGGTGTTTCACTCAAATTTTGGTGCAACCAAACGGAGGTCAAGCTGTTGCCGGTGAGGATACCTTCTCCGATATTCTGCCACGGCTGCACGAGCAACCTGCTGCAATAGCCATACACAAAATACATTTTTGCATATTCACTTACAGAAAAAGGCTCCACCGTTACCACATTTAGAAAACAACAATAACTCATGCTTGAAACACCTTCTGTCATAACAGATTAGTATTTGTTTGACTTATTTCCTATTATGACGTGATTTAACAGAACAATGATAAAAATAAAGAAATCCTCTGTAACTAGATAACGGTGGGCAAAAAGACATGGGTTTATTGACATTTTCTGCTTCGTGTAGCATCTCACATCACACCTTTAAGTTTAGACCACCTTCTGAATCACCCTGTATATATTATGTAAATTAGTATGCATTATGTATTTTGCGTCATCTAGGTTATTCATCCTAAATGCTAGTGCTGCTACACATGGTTTTTCTGTAATGAGGTGCTACCACACACCACAAGTTTGTAATACTTTTATGTAACATTTCAGCGGCCAGATATAGCTCGACCTTGGAGACTGTAGCTTATTTGTAAAAGAAACTGATGATCGAGCTGTAAACTTTTAAATTACCTAACCCATAAATTCAACTTCATTTCTTATTCAGTTTGATGCTAGGAAAAACTGACCTTTATCGATTGTGTTACACTGATTTCATCGTTAAAAGCAATACTTTCATATCTCTACTTTGTAATCATTATGAGGAAATTATTACTTTGTGAGCTAATGGAAGTGTAGTTGCATAGATTTTTGATTTACAAATTATATTATTAATATTGTTGATATTTATTTAACGTACTTTCAATCAATAAGTTATACACAAATTTTATGATTAATATTGTAAATATTTATTGAACGTGGGCTATTCTTATTCTAGCAAAGAATTTTACAATGCCTGCATATTTACGAGTTAATTCTTTACAGTATTTCTCTTAAATTAACTAGAACGTCTGTTATTTTTTAAAGGATTTCTGTAGGCCATTAAGGTCATTACAGACAGGAGGGAAGCGTAGGTTTTAAGTGTAGTTAGGCTGCCTTTAGCGCTTTGGTAAATGAGAGTATGCGTTTTAGACAAATTTTTTTGGGGATTTTAAGGCTAGCACTCTTAGATGCAAACTCGGAAATTTCTGCTCTGCATTTAAAAAAAATTAAATAAGTCAAAAAATAAATAGAGTAAATAGTTTATTTAAATGAGATAGGTGATACTTACCCCCTTATGGGGGAAGCCCTTGCCCAACAATGGGATGTTGCGGGCTAATAATATATATATATATCTTTTTTAACTATATGGTATAGCATGAAAGACTGTTAAGCGTAAATGTCTGCAAACATAAAACTTATGAAGCTGTAGGCTAGCCTTATCGCCGAGTTACAATTGCATAAATATGAGCTTGTCCTTCCTTGCGAATTGTGACGTGATCTACATAAGCTGACGGTCGCCATTAAGGCTTAAACGCTAGAGCCTAAAGCTACCGTTCCCGTAGTCGTCCTAGTCTATGTTCCCAAGACGTCCAGTTGTCTTCAAACTTAAGGGTCAAGTAGAAATTGTGGTGGTACCCAAGAGACACCTAGTTTATATATAATTCCTCTTATACAAATGTACAATTCATATACCGTGTACTGACTTTGAATACACTCCATAGGGTAAATACCTGCGTTGGTGGAATTCTTCAATTGCCTGCTTTCCAAGTTGAAAAACGCAACCAAAACAATGTATACGCAGAAGGGACGTTAATTCTTCGGAGATTACATCTATATTTTTTTTATAATACCAAATTAAGTGTATAATTTGAAAAACTTTGAAAAATGTATACATGTAGTGTAGTAATATCGCCAAATCGGATGCGCTATTGCCGCCAATGTGGGGCAGTGGTAGGGAATCCGCTGTATAATGCGATCTTCGGGAGTTCGAATCGTCCCTCCTACTTATTTTTTTTTAATTCTTTTTTATGAAACGTTTTGTTCCGAAGTTAGCAAATATTTTAAATGGCAAAAATAATATAGTAGTATAATTTCCAAATTTTTAGTAACACTCATTAATATTACTCACCCTGTGGATATATGGTTAATCTACAGGGTGAGTCCTCTAAGACGAATCAGCTTGATATCTACATTATTTTAAGTACTGGGCAGATTATTTTTCGACAGACTGTAATAGGTAATACTTTCTGTACGTGAAGGCATATATTTTTGGTTATTAAAAGGTGATTACATATTTTTTAGAAATTGCTATCAATATGTGATCGTTGCTTCATTGTAATGTTTTTTTAAATATTTATCATTCGGAGTTCTGCTAAGATATTTACAAAAACTGAATTAGGTCTGCTAATTCAAATCAGTGCTATATTAACGTAAAAACCAATGTGAAACAAAAGTACATCTAGCTGAAGTGCTTTATTCCCAAATAGTTTTTAATGAGATATTTCGCATTTAAAATTAATTGATGTCCAATTGTTATTGATTCTAGTTCTTAGGAGGTTAAATTATTTAGCTTGAAAATAATCGAAAAAGCGGTTTCGTAAAGTACCACTATTATATGTAATCGTTTTCTGACGCATCGAGAGTATCAATTTATGTATTGACCGAGGCAATTTTTAATATTTTTAATTGAGAAATTGAATTTTTATTAGTAATTGTAATTGTCTAGTGTGTAAGCAATATTAATTTTTTGAGCAAATACATTTTCATGGCGGTGATCAGCAGTATGTACTTGATAAACACATACAAGGTGGTCCACCGAAATCGAAAGAAGCGTGTTTTTTGACATTAAACTTCAATTTTTCAAGAAACACCCGGATAACACGTCAAATTAATATTCCAGGGGGACAGTTGACTCCATTCAGCTATCCTCAAACCCCATATTGGGGTGATTTGCACCCTAAATATTTTAAACGGTAAAGGGTATCAAACGGCAAACTGTTTGGAAGCTCGATGACATGCTTTACAGCAGTGTTGTTATTTTGGATTCCGAGCGGAATTGCAGGCCATTCAATACTGCGATTTCTTCCAATCTAGTGACCCGAAACCTTCGATCAAAATACTGCCCAACACCCAGTGAATACTAAGGAGGAGATCCGTACCGTTATAATATAATATGATCTTCGAGGTAATGATCATCATTCTCAACAAGACTACCACCAAGAATACCAGCACAAACATTTAATGTTTCGGGGTGTTGAGCATGCGTTTCGTGAAATATCCTCGGATTGGAATCTAACCAATAGCGACAATTATGGCAATTGACTGTACCATTTACGAAAAATTGCATTCATCGGAAAAGCAGCAGTTAAATAGAAAATTTGGATTACTTATCACCCGTTCAAGTATACACTCCCAAAACTGCAAATGGCAATCAAAGACGTCTTTATTGAGTTTTTGTAGCGAATGAATCTTGCAGGCATCAAACTTGTAGTGTTTCAAAATTCGTTTAGTACTGTTTCGATTAATATTCTATAAAATAGCCATTTGCCTTGTACCATAACCGCGACTTTCGCGGTTTAATTTCTCGCCGTATTTTCTGTATTTCGCTTTTTATTTGCGACAGACTCGGTCTCCGGAAATCTTCTCACTAATTCCAAACATAGTTGCCATTCACATTCACATGTTTATCTATAACGTAAAAAAATATTCAAATGTTTACGCCAACGTATGGTTAACCAATACCTTCTAATCATTCTCTAATGTTTCAGCACATTTGCATATAAGCATAACACTCCTGATGGAGTATAGCTGTCCCTTTCAGAGGGTTTATGAATCCAGTTGCTGGGGTGGATCCAGTCCCCATATAGCACTATATTATCGCAGGCACACACATATACACATATTTATTGCGCGAATACACTTACCCGTACCGTTCACAGATTATTGTTGGTTTTTGCTTTAACTATTTGTCTCCACGCTTTCCTGTCCACTGTTTTGTCTTTCCAGTTATTGATTCCCATTTTGTTTATATCTTCTATTACTTCATCGTACCACGCTATTCTGGATCTTCCTCTTGCTCGGGTTTCGAAGGGTTTCCACTGCATGATAATTTTTGTTGTGCTTCCTTTATCTCTCATCACATGCCCTAGCCATCTGATACGTTGGGCTTTTATGAACCTTACTATATTTTCTCCATGTATATCCCTTAGTAATTCGTGGTTTATCGTAGCTCTGATCTCATCTTCACTAGTTTTTATTGGGCCAAGTATTGTCCTTAGAATTTTCCGTTCGCAAATCCTTAGTTCTTCTGTTTCTTTATTTGTAAGACACATTATTTCTGCGGTGTAGGTGGCTACCGGTCTGATTAGGCTTTTATAGATTTTCATTTTTGTTTTTGTCCTAATTTGTTTGTCCCTTAGCAATTAATTTCCTTGGTGTTCTTGATATTATAACGATGTCACCTGCGTAGGCGAGTATTTGCACTTCTTTGTTTATAACTGTTCCTTTATATTCATTGCTCCTCATTACTTTTTCTAAAATAATATTGAACAATGTTGCTGATAGAGCGTCACCTTGTCGTACTCCTGTATTTACTGTGAATGTGCTCGTATCGCCTTCTGGTGTTCTGATGCAGGTTCTTGTATCTCTCAATGTCGTCTGTATTAATCGGTACAGTTTATTTGGTATTTCCATTTCTTTTAATGCTTTCATTAGTTCTTTCCTATTTACTTTGACGAAGGCTTGTTGAAAGTCGATGAGTAAAAGTTAGATATCGATGTCGTGTTCATGGCCTTTCTCCAGTATATGTTTGATTATGTTTAGCGCATCTATTGTAGACTTTCCAGTTGTGAATCCTTGTTGGTAGTTTCCGATTATGTTATCTGTGTATTTTGATAATTGCCTGTGTAATAATGTTGATAAAATCTTGTATGCTGTATTAAGTAGCGAAATCCCTCTGTAATTCCAACACTCTTCAAAATCTCCTTTCTTTTCTATGGCGATTATCACTCCTTCTTCCCATTCTCTAGACATTTTTTCGTCTTTCCATATTTGTTTTATTATTTCGCAGATTTCTCGATGGAGTTTTTCCCCTCCATGTTTTAACAGCTCTCCGCTTAACTCATCCTTTCCCGGGGGCTTTCCATTTTTAATATTGCGCACTACATTCTTGAATTCCTCATATGTTGGCTCTGGCATTTCTTCGTTGTTATTATCTACTGCTTCCTCCTCTTGTTGTTTATTTTCCTCTTACTCTTCTTGCTCATTCAGTAGTTTCCGAAAATGTTTTTCTTACATTTCCTTGATTTTATCAGGTGAGTGTTCTATATTTCCTTCTTCGTTCTTCATCCCTCTTGTTTTAATCTAATAATTTCTTTTTTGTTCTCGTAGTTTCCTGTCTTTGCATCATTGCTTCTGCTATTGTTTTCTATTTCCTTTAGCCACATATTCTTTTTTTGTTGATATATCTTGTTTGCTTCCTTCCTGTAGTTTTTGTAGCTTTCGAGGTCTTCTAATTTCTTTGTTCTTATCCATTTTAATCTTGCTCCTCTTTTGAGTTTATTTATGTCATCACACTCGCTATCGAACCATTCTCTCCATGTCTTCCTTTCTTTATATCCTATTATTCTTTGTGCGCTTGTTGTTACACTTCTACAGATGTTACACCATCGTTGATCTATGTCCGTAACTTTTCCATTTTCGTCTAGTTCTTTATCTACCTCTATTGTATATCTCTCTCATAGTCTTTCATTGTTCAGATTTTCTGTATTTAGTTTTTTGCACTTCTTCTCTTCATTTCTGCTTCCTGTTTTTTTTTGCTTCATTTCTGTTACTACTAGGTAGTGATCAGTGTTTGCATCTGCACCCCTGTAAGATCGTGCGTCGTTTATGAATGATAAGCACGTGGTCTATTTGATGTCCTTTATCAATATTTCCACCTGGCCATCTCAATGTGATTTTATGTATTTTCTTGTGTTTGAATTTTGTGCTACTTATTATTAGGTCCAAAGCTGCTGCAAGGTTACACAATCTATTTCCACTGTCACTAGTAAATTCATGAATTGTCTCCTTTCCAGCTACGCTGTTTATGTAGTCCTCTTTCCCAATTTGGGCATTAAAACTTCGTAGTATCAAAAGAGTGTCATGTTTGGGTATTTTTCCACCGAGTTCTTCTAGTTTGCTATAGAATTGTTCTTTTTCGTTCTCGTTTGCTACTTCTGTTGGTGCATAAGTGTTTATGATGGACAGGTTTGTTGGTTTTGCTTTGATTCGCAGGTAGGATAATCTTCCATCTATAGGTTTAAAGTGCAAAACGTATTCACGTAAATTTCTGTTCACAATGAAACCTGTTTCATTTTTCCCCTGTTTACTTTCCCCTGAGTATAACATAGTGTATTCTTTTTTGTTAATTTCTCCCTATTCTTTCCATCTCGTTTCCTGTAGTGCAGCTATGTCTAATTCGTTGAGTACTGTTTCGATTGATATTCTATATTCGATAAAATAGCCATTTGCCTTGTACTCAACATTGGGATTGACAAGATGTCCCGTTACCGCGATTTTCACGGTTTCATTTCTGGCCGGATTTTCAGTATTTCGCTTTTTATTTGCGACAGACTCGGTCTCCGGAAATCTCACTAACTCCAAGACATAGTTGCGATTCACAATCACATGCTTATCTATAATGTAAAAAAACATTCAAATGTTTACGCGAACGTATGGTCAACCAATACCTTCTAATCATTCCCTAATGTTTCAGCCCATTTAGTACCCTGAAACTTTTGGACTGCATTTTCGCGGGAACTAATGCTCGAAATGCAAAAATAAGAACACCACGGTAAATAAAATTCATCGAGCTTTGAAATGCTATGTCTTTTGATACCCTTCCCATTTAACATTTTTAGTGTGAAAGTCCCCAATTTTGGATTTGAAGGTAGGCGAACGGAAATGGTGGAACCACCAAATAGGAAAATGGTGACCATATACAGGAAATAGATCGAGAGAGAGGCCACAGATGAGATGAAAAGATGATGTAGCAAAACACGCAGGCTTAACGTCGTAAAGAGTGGCCCAGAACAGAGACAATTGGAAACATCCGAAAATGGAAAGCATAGAAAATAGGCTACAAGAGAGAAGAGAACGGAAATAGCCGTATTAAATGTTCCTCTGACAAATGAATCTGACGTGTTCGGGCGTTTTTCGAAGAATTGAGGTTTAGTGACAAAACTGGCCTGTTTCGTTTGCGGTAGACCACCCTGTATTTGTTTCTCTGGTTGGCTGAAAATATTCTCGGGAAAGCTGTTCTAATAGCTTGATAAACTTCAGGCGCTTACAGAAAATTGCTGTTGTAAAAGTGCCGAAAATATTCGCTAAGATGGAGCTGCAACTTATTCGAATTAATACGGAGGTTTTAACAGACGTGTCCCTGAAAAATCTCCATAAGCAGTTTCATGGTCGACGATAGAGCGTAAGCAACTGAAAAGAAAATTACAACGAGGACGGTTATTACCATATGAATCTAAACTTAAGCGGGTTAACTCTACTTCGTGGCCACAATTTCGGGTTGTCACATAAACTGAAACTTAAATCTGGTTCCAAATAGAATTTTAATACTGGAAATCCTGGCTTTACATTACGACCACTATATAAAATTTTACACAGCTCCGAAATGATTTAAGATGGCTAAATAAATTAGCTAACATAATAGAATATTAGCTGCAATCAAAGATAGTGTTCCTATAAATCTCCTGAGGGAGAATTCCGGAATAAAACATCAGATAATTTTGTGCTAATTGAATATCCATTACCACATCGTATAAACCAAATCTAAACGTTTAGGTTAATATTTCCGTGTTTCATCATCTCTAATATTTTCTTATATGAAGTCATAATGATAACTAAAGTCGGTTAAAGGAAATCACTGTTTGTTTACAACAGAGAGAGGCTGTTTGGTGGTTGAAAACCGCTGATGTTACCTAAAATATGATTGTGAGCAGGAAACGGAAATGTCGCACGATGTTCCTGTCCCAATTAATAAAGGAAATAAAATTATCTATTGGAAAAGCGATGATATTTGCTGTTATCCGTAAACGAAAATGTTATGTAATTTCGCTAAATAGCATGAGTAGAAACTTTTATATGAATCGGGAATGGCGACCCTAATATTGCTGTTCGTTTAATTAAAAGTTTTGCTCAAATTATAAATATATCCGAATTTTCAACAGTTGCAGCATATCGATTTTCAGTGTAAAATGCATTAAAATCGCAGTTTACCTTGGAAAAGCAGATATGAATATCGAAAACAGATTTCTACTAGAAGATACATTAGCGGCAACTTTTTCTGAAAGAGAGTTTCCTATTATGGCTTTAATTCGAGTAACTTAAAATTGAATTTGTGAAGAATTTTACAGTATCCGAGTTCCGCGATAACATTTTCTTGTCAATAATAAATTTACTATTTATTGATGCTTTTAAAAATCTATTTAGTTGGGTCTCGCGGGAATTAACTCTATTAAAGTTGCGTTGTAACACTTTTATTAGACTTATTATTTTTCAATATAATTTTCGTGGTAGAATGTGCAACAATATTTCTCTCATATAATAACGCGTGTTCGGAAATTCAATCGTAAGAATTAGGCCAGGCCTGATTAACCTATAATATCTTGTAATTGGTATTGTGTACTTACATTACTGACGCAAGTTAGGCAAACCCACGAAATGGACGTAAAACGAGTTGCCTAACTTGCAATAATAAATGTACACCCTATTGATCTTTAAAAATGCTATTTGGTTGCGCCTCGCGGTAATTAACTCTGTTAAAAGTGCGTTGTAACAATTTTATTTAACTTGTTTTCCAGTATACTTTTTTAGGGGGGGAACTCAAAAACTTATCTACCAAGCCATGAATCAAAAGAGATATAAAACTGTTAATAAATTTATTTTTTATGATAACACCCATCTATGTCAACGCACTTACGCCATCCGTCCGAATGTTGGTCTATATCTTAAAAAAAGACTAGCGAAGTAATCATCGACGGCCTATTTCAGTTCGTTATCTGAGTCAAATATTCGTACCCTTAAATTATTCTTCAGATATTTAAACAGATACAAATCAGATGGTGACATATTTAGGCGGTAAGGTGGGTGATAAATCTCCTGAAACCCACATCCCTCTAAAACATACACTTTTCGAGCCTTGTCGGCTCATCGTCATGCAAAAGAAAGATGCTTTTCTGTTGCATATGTTGGCATTCGTCACAGATGGTGTTCCTTAGATTTTTTAGTATTGGCATCAGTTTCTCCAGTAAATGTAGTCTCTGTTGGCATAGGTATATTCGATCAACAATATTCCCTCCATGTTGCAGAAAATCGTGGCCATTAACTTCCCAGATAAAGGTTGGGCTCGGTATTTCTTGGGAGGTGCAGAACACTTATGGACCCTTTGCATGGTTTCTTCTTCTTTCTTCTCAGGATCCCAGTAAGGAACATAAGTTTCGTCACCAGTCACCATTCATGATAGAAACTCCGAATTCTTCTCTAAAGTGGACAAATGCTAGTCGCAAATTTGCTGGCAGTGCAATTTTTATTCCGGAATCAGAAGCCTCGGAATCCAAAGTACTGACACCCTACTCCAGCCTAATTTATCGTGTAAAATGGTAATGACCAGCCGTCAAATGGAAACAATACATACACCAAACGATGGAAGAAAATGGTGTGGGAGAAGACGTCTGGGAAGATACAGAATATTGGCATCTGAGAATGACCAATCTCTGAGGGGAAAAAGTCAAAGAAGAAGAAGAAGAAAATGGTAATGACGCTTCTCTTAGGAACTCCTAATTCTGAAGATATAGTTGGAATTTTCAAACGTCAGTCCTCCAGCACCATAGCCTCAACGTTCTCACACATTTCTTCATTAGTCCCATATGAAGATCTGTTCGGCCTTGAGCTATCTTCAATGAATTACATCAAAATTTACCCTTGTAGTAAGACAGAGCTTTTTCTCCGTCGACCGCCATCACCCTGTCATAGATATCTTTGGCCGTGTTCCCTTCTTCTTCGCAACAATTTTCTTATACTTCGGTGTTTAAGGTTTACGACATTCATTTTTAGTACAACTGAACACAATGTTTTTGAAATTGGTGTGTAGATCTGAACAAAATTGCATATACAGCTGTCAAAAACTTGTGAAAATATAACATTATAATAGAATAGGCCGCTTATTCATTGTTTTCACGGCTAGGTATATACAGGGAATTTTTCTTTTTAGTATACATTGCCTATGTATACTTTATAAAAAAGAATGCGTCAATTACGCCTATTGTGTAGGCAACCAACTATACGGACGACTTAAAATCAGAAGCACCATAGTTGTTAATTATATGAGTATGAAGGTTATGTTGATGCAGTGTTTATATTAAATAAGTATTTCACCCTGTATATAGGACGCAAATAATGACTTATTTGTTAAATACAAAAATCGACAGGGTGATGTTTCTGTAAGGTCTGTGAACATTGTACTTCCTTTGTACAACACAAATACATTAGCGGCAAGGTGGTATAATGGTCAGCGTAGTTGCCTTCTAAGCAATTGATCCGGGTTTGATTCTCGGCCATCGCAGACTTTTTTTAATTATTATTTTTTGTTATAACTATTAATTATAATTTTTTCAACGTAGCATAAAATATTTAATTTCATTTCTTCGGTTACAATTTGGTTACTTTTAGTTCTTATTTTATGGGAATTTATTACGCATCCCTCTGATTTAACTTTTCTAACAATTTTCTGTATGGTTCAAATACAAGAAGCAGGTCTTTCTAGATATTTTAGTGAAAATAAGTCTCCAACAGTTCTTAAGCTGTTAACATTCTGATACCACATTAGAGTTTCCACTTCTTCGTCTTTACTGAGCATGGTTGTATAAAAAAACACTAAATAAAGACTAATTTCATTTTTTAACCTTGAATTAATTTGATTATTTTGGTCACAGCATGGTTTAGTTTTGTTTAGTTGGTTGCCTACATACTAGGTGTAATTGACGCGTTCTTTTTAAAAGTATACATTGGCAATGAATACTAAAAAGAAAAATTCCCTGTATAAGTATTTGAGTACTCCTCGTAGAATGCCCAAAGCTATTTTTTATTTAACAACAGGTGTCGCAGAATTCAATCGTGTGGAGTCGGCCATGACTGATCAACTTATACATATATTTTGTATTTGGTACAGCGTACATTAACAACCCAAGTTAGACAAATATTTAAACTTCTTAGTTAAAGGGGTTGCCTAACTTGCACTATACAATTACATTTTAGATTTGAAAATCCGTTACTGTGTTATAGTGAAGGACTCGCCTTGAGAGCGATACTTTTATAACATCTATTATCTTCCGAATATTATCAAATGCTTTGTTAATTTTTTCTCGAAGCCTCTATTCTCGTGGGTAATACTTGTTATGCGCGGTCACAAACTGACGTTTAACAGATTACTCAATTCCAAAGTTGAAAATGAAATTTACATATATTTCATTTCCACATATACTCTATTTGCTTGCGTGTGTTGTTATTACGTTATCAAGTTTGCTTTTCCGTTTTTCTAATTTTCCAAGTGTACTAGACCGTAAAATTGGGTTTAGTTGTAGAATTTTTGATAAATAATTTCTATGCAAATGTTTAATCTATATACAGAATGGGACACATGTTTTATGCAAATCTGATTTTTATTAATACTGCGTTGATAGCCTTTGTTCAGTATAATAATAGCCCTAGTTTTTCCCTCACAATTTTTAAAATAGAAAGAAAAATATGATCAACATTTTCTAAGAACACAATCTTAAAAATTTTTCGTTCATATCTTCTTAAATGTTCTATTTTATTTTTTTATATACAGTAGAATTAACAATATTTTGGATACATACAAATACGATCATTATATGTATTCTTTAAAGTATTTAGCACCTTGTAAAAGTCGTCGCTTTAAATGCTTGACAAACCTTGATCGATTCCTTGAAATCGTTTGTCCTTTTTGCAATTTTTAAAATTTCGGTTACTTCTCGTTAAATGAACACCGTTAATTTAATTGACACATGCTTTAAAGTTATATGTCAAAATGTTAAAAATAAAATAAAATATTCAGTATTTTTTAAACAATATTTCTCGGAGGTCTTAGAAGTTTTCGTTAAGTTTTATATTATTATTTATTATTATAGAGGCCGGAAGTTCATATTTTTCATTCTTTATCAATTCCTCTTCTTCCACCTTAGGGTGTCGACGTTGCCATTGATACATGGGATTTATTGGAGGTGGTGGGTTCCCTTTAGACTTGCATCACACTCCTCCCGCTCCCCTCAACTACATTCTCTCTCTAAATTTTCACTCTTTGTGTTAATTGTATGAATGATGTTGTGTGTGGCATTGTTCTCCTGGTCAGCCAGTGGTTAGGAAAAGCGCGTTAATTGTAACCCAACGTCGAATGGTTATCGAACTCGATACCGACCTTAGGAATTACAGAAACATTACTGTTTGTCCCAAGGTTCGAACCGAGGACTTCGCATTGCAAGCCCAGCGCTCTTACCACTTGGCTACTCGGCGTTTTTAAGTGCATATACAATTATTCAATTATCTGCTATATAGGGTTCGCCTCTTTGAGGTTCTCCATAAATTGCAGCGCTCGGCTTATTTACGGCCCCCCGTATATGGAATTTGTGAGGTCCGGAGTCAACGAAGATGGA
The DNA here is from genome assembly GCA_014611495.1 of Limonius californicus. Taxonomy (NCBI): domain Eukaryota; kingdom Metazoa; phylum Arthropoda; class Insecta; order Coleoptera; family Elateridae; genus Limonius; species Limonius californicus. The sequence continues at coordinate 13,120 of JABXWE010002964.1, read as the reverse complement.
GGACTGACTGAAGAACTAACGCGACGCAAACCTGCGTTGGTCAAAAATATTACACCACATGGAGAAGTATGATGCAATTGTTCCGGAAGGAATAACACGTGCGACTTCTGAGAGTAAACATTTCCGAGAATTGGTTTTAAACGGCACATCTAGCCTACAAAGACGACTTCAAGGCTTTGCGGAATTGGCCCCTCATAACTCAATCTTAAAAGAAAAATAACGAAAACTGTAATCGGCATAAGAAGATGGCAATTAAAAAAGAAATTTTAATTCCTATGAAGCAGCAATTAAAGTACGACTCTAATCCAGATAGAGTGGCACAATTTCAAATGAACATAACAATTTACAAGCCAGAATACCTCGTTGGTTTGCCATTGCCTTGCGAGGGAGAACGGCCGTTCAAATTCGATGTTCCGGCAGTTTCCGTCTTACTGTTTGATGAAGCTTGTTCAAAGTTTCGTTGTACAGATTTGCATTGACTTTTACTCCAGGTTCCAAGGGTCCTTCATGGTCGAAAAAAAATGTTAATATCACCTTGCTTGCAGAAGGTTGAGCTTTAAAATTCTTCGGTGGTGGTGAACTTGAATGTTTCCACTGCATCGACTATAACTTTTTGGACGACTCGTAGTAATGGCACCAAGTATCGTTACCAGCAACTATTGACAGAATAAAGTCAGCATCATTTTGCCTATAGTCTGTGAGGTGTTGCAGAGATAAGCCCATTCGCAAACAATTTTGTTCATTAGACAAGCGACGAGGAATCCATTGCGAACAAACTTTGATGTAACCTAGATTACGAACAATACTATGGACAGATCCTACACTCGCACCAACAATTTCTGAAATATCTCTAATTCAAATTCGACGATTTTCTCTAATAAGGCCTTTCACACATGCCATATTGTTTTCTGTTAATGCAGTACTCCGTGCACCTGGTCGCCGCTCATCTATTGTCCCCTCAAAAAAAGTCGATTGGACCCAACTTTGTCATATACCAAAATGTACCGTTTGCCCGTGAGAGGAGTTCAAAGTTTACTTAGAAAATCACATTTTTGTATGCTGTTCAGAAACGTGTGAACCAATTTTAATAATAATAATTAAACTCCGTAATTCGTATAGTTTCGAAGAAAAAATATGTTTACTCAAACACTGATAACCGATATTATTATTGCAGGTTTAATTGTATTACAAAATTTAGTTGGCCGTAGACACAAAAATAAAACTTTTTTACAACAAATGTTCAATGTGAACTCCACCTTCATTAATGCAGAGGTCAACACGACGTAAAAAATTGAAATGCATCCTTCTTAGAACATCGTCGTTTTCTCGTAGTGCGTTTACACCATTTTGAGTTCTGTCCCACAGTTGTTCAGCATTATTAATTTGTACCTCGTATACTTTTGTTTTTAACGCTCCCCATATGAAGAAATCACAAGGATTAAAATCTGAAGACCGCGGTGGCCATTGAATGGGTGCTTCTTGTCCCCTACCAATCCATCTAACAGGAAATTGTTCATTTAGATATTCTCTTACGGCACGTGCAAATGAGGTGGTGCACCGTCGTGCATGAAAAACATGTTTTGACGCAAATTAAGGGGCAAGTCTTCTAATAACTCTGGCAAAGTTTCTTGGAGAAAAAGAAGGTAACTAGCGTCATCCAGACGATCAGACAATCGGAACGGTCCAACCAAAAAATTGTCGATAATTCCGACCCAGACATTAATTTTAAATTTTCGTTGATAATGTCTAGCTTTAACAGCATGTGGATTTTCATCTGCATAAATATGATCATTGTGTAGGTTTGTCATGCCACGACGCGTAAAACAAGACTCATCAGGAAACAAGATATTATTGTTGAATCCATCGTCGACTACTCTGCGCTCCCGAATAATTTCTGCAAAATTTAAACGTGATTCGTGGTCAAGTGGCAATAATTCTTGAACTGGCTGGATGTGAAAAGGACGAATTAATTGATCGGCAAGGATCCGACTTACAGTGCTTTTTGGAATCCCAGTTTCACGTTGCAATATTCTGGTACTGATCTCAGGATTCTTATCAACCCTTTGAAGAACTGCTTCTTCCACAAAGGGTATTCGGGTTTGTCGAGGTCTTCCAGTGTTAAATCTGGCTGGCTGCAAACTTAATGAATAAGTCTTCAGCTTAGAAAAAACATAGAATCGTATCATCATCCTTAAAAAAATTCTGAACAAATTTATCAGGGGGTGGGGGTGGTTTTAACCCTTCTCTAATTTTCTTTGGGTTTCCTTCGTTACTGAAAGTAGTGGATTCCTTTGAAGTGCCCAGGTACCAAATTTCATTAAAATTGGTTCACACGTTTCTGAAAAGCATACAAAAATGTGATTTTTCAAGTAAACTTTGAACTCCTCTCACGGGCAAACGGTACATTTTGGTATATGACAAAGTTGGGTCCAATCGACTTCTTTTGACCTCTAGAATACGTGGTAGCTCTATGTCCCAGGAGTTTTGGTACACCCTGTATATTGCGATGTCGAGCGTTCCTTTTCGTCATATAAAAATATATTGTCTGACTGAAGACACAACCTTACTCCAGACAATTTAAAAAAGTATCTTGTTTGCCATTTTAATTGCAATTGTGGCTATATATAAAGTTGTACATTTTAAAATTTATTATGTTACTTGGGTATTTTTAAACTTGTTTTCTGGTACTGGTTTCCATTTGAATTATACATAAACAATTCTTATGTCTGTTTGCCATGATTAAGTGCATATTGTGCATAATAACGTGCATATTTTGCACTTTGTGGGTGAATATTTTGGATTTGAAAGTTTTAAAAGAGCTTATAACTGAGAAATAAATATTTTGTGTATAAGAAATAATTGTAGCAAATGAATGTACACCTTAATGATTTTTATATAGTTGCAGTGAATGTTATAAACTGTGTGGTTTATTAAAATTTTCTTGACCATACTGTAGTTCTGCTTTTAGGTATCACTGGCCTTACTGTATTTTTACTTTTACATACTTTTTTAAGAATATCATAACGAAAAAGTCACGACCTTCTGTTTATATGAAGCAGTTACTATAATTCTCTCTTATTATATTTTATGGTTATTCCCTGTTCTCCTAAAATATCGTATTACAGAGCTATTTTTATAAAGCCAGTTTATTTTGATAAAATGTTGTATTTTCATCAGAGGTAAAATATCATGTATATTTCATTTTCATAGCCATAATGTTCCATTGCGAATGTTCTGTTCTCTGCCGTGCAGTTGTTTGGTAGATAAAGTAAAGTAATTTCGGCATACAAGTGTTTCCCAAAGGGAAGTTATAATGTTATAGCGTTCGATGATGGAGACGGCTTCGATAACAAAAGCTTTCTGTGCTATAGTACGGTATAACCATTTAGATTACATATCTGGAAATCTTAACATCCATCATTCATTACTATCTATAGCATATACTAAATTCAATTTTGATAGCTATGATTTATGGCGGTCACTTTTCGTATGTCTCATTACTATTAGCTACAATTATTTATTCAATATCAGTTCTAAATCGTCCTCGTAATTGGAAAATACAATATACTAAGCTAATATACACAGGGTGTCTCTTCTCTGCCATATGGAATACACTGTACGATGCTGTTATAGGTAAGAAGTCACTATGGGTATTTATCTTCCCCTATTCGCTACATAAAGACCTGTGTTAAATGTTTGGACTGAATTTTAGAGTTCTATATTGCGTCAGTAATTTTGATATTAATTTCGCTACTTAAAGACCATTTATAAACGTTTGGGTAGTAATCAGAACTTCATACTGTCATTGTTATATTTACTTTGTTACCTAAGGCGAATTATAAAAATTTGAGCAGAATTTTGTAGTTTTATATTACTTCATACTGTCATTTTGTATACATTTCGGCACGTAAAGATCATTTCTAAATGTTTGGATGGAATTTCGAATTTTCACACTGTCATTTTTATATTAACTGTGTTACTAAAAGACTATTTCAAAAGTTTGGATAGTATTTTGAAGTTTCTTACTGTCCGTTTTATTTGAACTTTGGTATTTCAAAACCAGTTTTACAAGTTTGGGCAGAATTTTGGAGAATTATATTACTTGATAGTGTCATTTTCATATTAACTTCTTCACTTAAAGACCGTTTCTAAATATTTGGATAATATTTTGTATTTGTACTATAAATAGTATAATTTTAAAATCAACTTCGCTACCTAAAAACCAATTTTAATAGTTTGGGTTGAATTTTGGGGTATTTTATTACTTCAAGCTTCAAGTTTAAGAAGAATTGTGGAGAAGTATATTACTTCGTAGTTGTTATATTTTTATTAACTTCGCTACCTATAGAAAATTTCTAAAAGTTTGGATAGTATTTTGAAGTTTCTTACTGTCCGTTTTATTTGAACTTCGCTACCTATCTCAAGATCAGTTTTACAAGTTGGGCAGAATTTTGGAGAATTATATTACTTTATACTATCACTTTCATATTAACTTCGTTACTTAAAAACCATATCTAAAAGTTGGGATAGGATTCTGAAGTTACTTACAATCGTTTTATTTTAACTTCGCTATCTCAAGATCAGTTTTACAAGTTCGTTACCTCAAAACCAATTTTAATAGTATGGGCTGAATTTTAGATATTTTTCTTACTTCAAACTGTCATTTTTGCATTAAAGGCGCTACGTATAGATCATTTCTAAATGTTTGGATAGCATTTTGAGTTTTCATACCTTAATATTGATCTTAACTTCGCTATCTAAGATCTTTGTTTTTTAAGTTAGAGAAGAATTTTGGAGAATTATATTACTTTATATTGTCATTTTTATATTAACTTTGCTACGTCAAGATCAATTTTAAAAGTTTGGGCAGTTTGAAGTTGGATATTACTTCATACAGTCATTTTCTTATCAACATCAATATTGAAAGACCATTTCTAAATGTTTGGATAGTAGTTTGAAGTTTCATATTGTCATTGTTATGTTAACTTTGCTAACTAAAGACCGTTTTCTACAAGTTTGAAATGAATTTTGGAGGATTATATTACTTCATACTGGTATTTTTTATCTTAACTTCGCTACTAAAGACTATTTCTAAACGTTTGGATAGTATTTTGAAGTTTCATAATATCATTTTTTATCTTAAAACATCGCTATTTAAGGCCAAGTTTTAAAAATTTGGGTAGAAGTTTAAAAATCGATATTACTTCATACTGTCAATTTTATATTAACTTTGCTGTATAAAGAGCTTTTCTAAATATTTGAACGATATTCTAAAGTTTGATGCTGTGATTTTTAAGTTAACTTCGCTACCTAAAGACGAATTTTAATAGATTGGACAGAATTTCGGAGTTCTTCAAACTTCAAACTTCAAACTGTAATTTTTGAATTAGCTTCGCTAATCAAAGATTAAATCTCAGCATTTGGGCGGAAGTTTGAAGTTTAATAAAGACCTAAAAACCAATTTGAATAGGTTGGATAGAATTTTTGAGTTTTATATTACTTTATACTCTGATTTTTATATTAACTTCATTACTAAGAGACTATTTCAAGCTTTTGGACAGAAGTTTTTATATCACTTTAGATTGTCATTTATATTTTAGCTTGGCTACATTAAAGACCATTTTTTAACTTTAGGGTGGTATTCTGGAATTTCATATTACTGCATACTGTCATTTTTATCTTAATTTCATTATCACTAAATCATTTATAAAGTTTGAACAGAAATTTTTGTTCTGTTGTACTTCACATTGGTTTTTTAAGTTTACTTCGCTACTTAGAGATGATTTTTAAACGCTTGGATAGAATTGTGGAGTTCTATATTACTTTATACTGTCTTTTTTATATTAATTTTGCTGCTTAAAGAGCATTTCTAAATATTTGGATGATATTTTGAATTTGATTCTCTGATTTTTAAATTAACTTCGCCACCTAAAGACAAATTTTAATAGTTTGGACAGAATTTTGGAGCTCTATATCACTTCAAACTGTAATATTTGTATTAGCTTCGCTAATCGGAGATTAAATCTCAACATTTGGGCAGAAGTTTGAAGTTTAATATCGCTTCACAATGTCACTTATATGGTGGTATTTTGGAATTCATTATCATTAAGTCATTTATAAGTATTTGAACACAAATCTTAGTTCGGTAGTACTTCATACTGGTATTTTATGTTTACTTCACTACTTGGTGATAATTTGTAAACGCTTGTATGGAATTGTGGAGTTCTATATTATTTTATACTGTCACTTTTATATGAACTTCGCTACTTAAAGATATTTTCTAAACATTTGGACAGAAAGTTGGAGATTTACATTATTTTATAGTGTCAGGTTTATATTAATTTCGCTGCTTAAAGAGTATTTCTAAATATTTGGATGATATTTTGAAATTTGATTCTTCGTTACCTAAAGACCAATTTTAATAGTTTGGATAAAATTTTGGAGTTCTATATCACTTCACACTGTAATTTTTGTATTAACTTCGCTACTTAGAGATTATTTCTAAGCATTTGGGCAGAAGTTTGAAGTTTAATATCACTATACACTGTCATTTATATTTGAACTTCGCTACATTAAAGACCATTTCTGAACTTTAGGGTGGTATTTTGAATTCCATATTACTGCACACTGTCATTTATATTTTAATTTCATTATCATTAAGTCATTTATAAACGTTTGAACAGAAATCTTAGTTCGGTAGAACTTTATACTTGTATTTTATGTTTACTTCACTACTTAGTGATAATTTGTAAACGATTATATAGAATTGTGGAGTTCTATATTATTTTATACTGTCACTTTTATATGAACTTCGCTACTTAAAGATACTTTCTAAACATTTGGACAGAAGGTTGGAGATTTACATTATTTTATAGTGTCAGGTTTATATTAATTTCGCTGCTTAAAGAGTATTTCTAAATATTTGGATTATATTTTGAAATTTGATTCTTCGTTACCTAAAGACCAATTTTAATTGTTTGGATGGAATTTTGGAGTTCTATATCATTTCACACTGTAATTTTTGTATTAATTTCGCTACTTACAGATTATTTCTTAGCATTTGGGCAGAAGTTTGAAGTTTAATATCACTTTACACTGTCATTTATATTTGAACTTCGCTACATTAAAGACCATTTCTGAACTTTATGGTGGTATTTTGGAATTCGATATTCCTGAACATTTTTTTATCATTAAGTAATTTATAAACGTTTAAACAGACATTTTAGTTCTGTAGTACCTCATAGTGGTATTTTATATGAACTTCGCCATTTAGAAATAATCTTTAAACATTTGTATAGTATTTTGGAGTTCTATATTACGCCATACTGTCATTTTTATCTTTATTTCGCTGCCTAAAATCCAATTTTATATATTTGGACATAAGTTTGCAGTTCAATTACATGTAAAAGCAATTTTATTTAGTGTTAATTGTAGTGTTTAATGCACTTTAGCCACATGACACAGCTATTATGATATCTTGCCATCTTGAATTAAAGAGCGAACACTACCATTAAATGTTGTTTAAATGATGCATTTGCAATATTATCAGTTCCAAATATATTAACTAATTATTATTTTGAAAGGAAAGCCTAAAGCGCAAGCACTTTCGATTTGAATTTCTTATTGAAGTTATTGCAGTCCTTTTTTCCAGTTTAGTAATTTTGTTATTCTAGTCATTATTTGTTACTTTTTTAGTTAAACATACAATTATAAATCCTATATTTGGAGAACGGTTAAAACAGAAACGTACCCTACCCACACAAAAAATATTTAGCTGGTTGTAGCATTTCATAAAACTGCTAATTGTTCAAAGAAAACTTGTGCGCAAAATTGTGAACTGACTCATCCAAACAAATAATGAAAAGCCATCTGTCTAATTTAAAAATAATTGCTTTCTGAAGGAAACTCTTTCCAGTGTCTGAAAATATCCTTATTACTTACCTCCTTCCTGTTTACATGCTTTAAATTTTAATACAATTTTTATACTGCTTATGAAAGCGGAGGACGTTCAAAAGTTATAAACATCGATATTATTAGGCCTTCTGACATTCAATTCAGTTTCTCTTTTCTGTGATTGCTCAAACACGAACTGAGTATTACAAAGGACTAATGCATCTATTAGCAGTATAATTAGAGTTAATTAAATACGTCGCGTGCAGTAGAAACACAATTGTTTATGACTGCTTTGCTTATTGTGTTAAGCTCATCTACAAAATAGTATACTAAGTTTGTCTAACGGCTGTTGTAAAACAGTATTAAAAGCAAAACCAATTAAGTGAAACCATGGGTGATACTTTAAGTTTTTGACATCATGTGTTTTTGATACTACACTAATATATTATTTGATTAATTAAGTTTCCTTAGATGTGCTTCCTACTTGACAAAGAATTGGTGAGGCCTACATTCGTACTTAGGTTGAATGATGATGATACCTCTCAGATATACACGGTGTCACATAACGCGAGGCTAGTTTCTTCACATGAAGCACGAAAAGAAGTAGCAACTTGGCAACTGTGTAATATGAACGTTGTATCATCATCATCAGCCACATTCTATCCACTGCTGGATGTAAGTTTCCCTCGTTCGGTTCCATGCATTCCTATCTTGCGCAAGTCGGATCCACTGTCTTTCCGCTGTTTGTCTTAGGTCATCCGTCCATCGTTTTGGTGGTCGACCAACTGGGCGTTTCGATAGTCTAGATCTCCATGTAATGACGGTTTTAGACCAATGTTCTTCTGATTGTCTTGCGACGTGGCCGGCCCAGGACCATTTTGTTGTTAATATAACTTGGGTGATATCCTCAATCTTCGATCTTCTACGTATGTCTTCGTTTTTAACCTTGTCCCGAAGGCTGATACCCAACATTGCTCTTTCCAGTGATCTCCCAGTTGCTTGTAGTTTTAACATACTTTGTTTAGTTAAGGTCATTGTCTGGATTCCACATGTCAAGACTGGTAGGACACAGGTATTAAATACTTTACTTTCATTAAGTAAAGTATGCTCTACGGAAAATATTAGTTGAGATCCTATGGAAAGCGATTAAAAAAGTATTTATTATATGATTATTATGAGCTATGCCAGTCGATGCTTTTGACAACAGAAATCATCAATTATTGAACAACTAATTTCCACAATACAATGAGGTAGAATAACCGGCCCAATTCTTTGTGTAGTATCGTTAAACACATATTACTTATTAACAAAAAGAATAAAAATAAGCCAAATACCCCATAAATATAAATCTAAGGGAGTTAGATCAGTGACATTGGCGGCCAATAGCACCCCCACGACCAATCCAACAATCTGGAAAACGATTTTGAAGCCAATCTCGAACCATGATTCCATAATGGGCAACATCTTGTTGGTATCGCATATTTTGAACAATGGAACATGTTTCAATAGTATTTAAAAACCTTAGAATGTGTAGAATATTTTCAACATTAAGGCGATGAAAACGCAAAGAATACCAATGGAGTGGAGAACTAATATATGGATACCTATATTCAAGAAAGGCCACAATAAACTCCCGCAAAATTACAGAGGGATTAATTTGCTCAATAGAACACTACAACTAACAAGCAGAAGCCAAACACAAAACTGAATAACATAATCACACTAGAAGATGCATATCAAGGATTTAGAAGCGGAAGATCTTGTACCAACGCAATACTTATGTTACAACAACTGATAAAAAAATCTCTAGAATATAACAGACCTGTGTTCCTGTGCTATATAGATTTAAGAAAAGCCTTTGACAGAGTACAATTAAATGATCTTATAAAAATACTGCCTAATAGATGAGTACCATCACCAATAGTAGAACTGATCAGAGACATATACAAAGACAACGAATAATAATCAGAAGCCCAGAGGGTATTTCCGAACCAAGAGTAGCGAAAAGGGGATCAGGCAAGGTGACTCTCTGAGTCTTATATTATTCAACATTTTTATAGACAAGATAATAAAGAAAGTCAAACCGATGCGAGGATATAGAATCGGAGAAAACAAAATAAATATCATATGTTATGCATATGACGATGCTGTATTGGTTGCGGAAATCGAAGATAGATTACAGAGATTACTGTATCAGTTTAATCGAACAGATAAGGAGTACAGTATGGAAATCTGTACGGAAAAAACAAAATCGATGATTGTAGCGAAAGACCCACTAAGGTGGAAACTGATGGTAGAGAACAGTCCAATCGAACAAAAAATGGAAATAAGGTATTTAGGAGTCACAATGACCAGGCATGGAATGATGTAGGGGAGAGAATGGCACGAATATACAAACAAGCACTAATAATGACATACAACGTGGAAACTATGGCGGAAGCTGTAAAAACAAAACAGCGGATCCAAGTTGCAGTTGAAATCCTAAGAAAAATAATAGGAAAGAAGAGGCGAGACGGAATACGTAAGACAACATACGAAGAACATGTAAACTACAGCCAATAACCGAATCGGTAAACGCCAGAGGACAGGAATGGTATAGCCACGTGTCAAGAATGGAAAATGAAAGATTAGTGAATATAGTATGAGACAGCTAACTCCAAGGGAGGAGAAGTGTTGGGCGCCCCAGCAGAACATGGAAGACAGTTTGTGAATGTTAGGTAAGTAGAACAGGCACAATTGCCTAAAATGAAGAAGAAGAAAAAGCAGAAGAAGAAAGACGATTTGGCAGCATGAAAGGATCAATTAATAATTATTTAGCATATCTGTCCAAACATTAACACCATATCGATGCTGATTACTTCGAACATGAGTTACATGAGGGTTCTTATCTGCCCGTACCTGATTTTTTTGTATTCTTGTATTACAACCAGTTATAAGTGTGAAAACAACATAACATAATAAATCCCTGGTCTCGATAAGGGTTATTAGGCGTATTACGTAATCGACTTCATATTGTTAATTAAATAATATTTACCTAATATGTGACTTTATTTTATAAATTTGTAATCTAAGAAATTTCCGGAGAGAAATTAATAAATGATTTCTATTTGTTGTAAAACTTCTAATTTGTTAATTTCGAATCTAAAAAATATTTCCCCACATCGTGATAATTTTTTTAATATGATGTTTAATTTAGAATGAAAATATGATGATACCAACTATGTATTGCTTACTTCATGCAATTTTTGCAAAGCAACAAATATAAATAAATGCAATTAACAACTTCATGGCGTGTTATTAGAGTTCCAGCAGATGATGCTGATTAAAACATTTTAAACCGTGTTGTTGTTCGACCAACCTAACAATATCTGTATAAATTTATGGCGATACAGGTATTGTATTTCTGATATGAGATGAGATGAGATGTGTAAATTGTATTTCATATATAAATAATTGATATAACATATTTTAAAATAGACAATGTGTGAGTCGTTGCAATACAATTTTTATTAAGTCTTTATCAATTTGGTTGTGTAGGTCTTTAGTTGATTGGAGGTCAGCATGTTAGACTTCTACGCTGAAGGTCTGGGGTTAGCTTCACAGTTCCGGAACATTATTTCTAACAGCCATAATCCCTCGAAAGACAATGGTAAGGTGCACTACCCTTAATACGGAGCTCAAGTTAAGCTGTAGGTCCTCTATGTCTGTTGTACTTTAAAACGCGCAACACTATCGTAGGGGAGACAAAGCACTCAAAGAAAAAGGCGAAGTCGAAGCCACAAGTAAATAAAATTTAAGAACAGACACTTTACATGTATAATTTAGAGTACATAATAAGCATTTAAATTTTAGAAAATAGCGGCTACTTCACATGTAAAATTAGCAGCAATGGATATTACGTATTCTATTAATATTTCCCTAATAAACTCTCGTTGAAAAAATTTTAAACGAATAATATTTACCTTTTCATTTTCTGTTCTTCAAATAAATATTTGGAGAACTGGGATATTTCTGTACATATAAATATGAATATGTTTTTATGAGTAAATAATGAAGAAATTCGAGTTAAATAAACGAAGCCGACACATGTTCCTGCTAAAATATACAAGAAAACTGTTCTCATCTCGAGAGCGTATTACTGCACTTCTGCATATTTACCAGTAAGGTATACAGGAACATCCTTGCCCGGGTGATTAAGGTTTATTGGAAGAATAGAGACCAATTATCTAGATCAATTTGATTATTTAAATTACATTTCCTGTTTATACTGTTGCTTGTGTAAAAATGACCTCTCATGGCGTGGTTTTGAGTTCACTATTGTTGACCTGTGATAGAACATGCTGTTATATTTAATATGATTTAGGTAGCTTGAAAATTTTGCCATTAAAGCAAAATTCACTTAAAATACAAAGGAAATCTCTATGGATGCATTTATACCTTCTGGTATTTTAATGGTATTGCATTTTTAAACTTTGACGAAATATTATTCCCGTTAATAATTCGCCTGAATTAATAAGTTTAGTGTATAATTCATAGCCAATTTATTTTCTGATATTTGTTGCTTTTGCTATCAGCTGAAATCGGTTTGATGATCATTCGGTTTTACTGTTATTTCCTTTCAAAATCCATTGTTTTATATCAATTTAAAACAACAAGGGCTGTCAAATTGTCAACAAAGAATGCTGTATTTGTAGTTAATAAAGCTGAAGGTGAAAGGAAGTTTCTGACAAGTTTTCCCTAGATATTTTTTTTGAAAAAATATTGTTGTGGGTAAATACATAGGAAATAATTTTTGTCGATGAATGCATGTTTAATTGTATGAAAGATTTATTGTCAAGGGAAATAGTCGAGAATCAAGGCAGTGCAAAAATTGCGAGAGCTTGCTCGAGCGATTTTTTTACATTCCTAGATTAGAGATTTTTTTGCAAAAACATCAATAAACTTTGCATACTATTTGAAATGCATTTATCTTATTAAAAAATGATCTCTAATGTATTTTAGAAAGATTAATACGAGGACAGCATTTCAAGTTTCTACAAAAACTAGGAAAGAAAAATTTTTTTTGGAACAAACTCTTTTATTGATTTTCAAATATTCGCCTTTGAGATTTATATACACTGTGTCTATAAAGTAACCCCCCCCCCAACTAATTTTTGAACGACTTGATATTTTACCACAAAATTTGGTGTGCTTTAATGGGAAGTTAAATATTATTTTTTAGCCTATG
>JABXWE010002962.1:0-62802 GCA_014611495.1 Limonius californicus | reverse complement strand
AAATTTCCTCTGGTATCAATGTCCAGCTTTCAGCTATTTCATACTACAAAATCTGAAAAATGTAAAACTTATCAGAATATCTAGCTATGAATTGTGGAAAATCATTGTTTGTTAAATTACGAGGACAGCCTTTAAGTTTTTACAAACGACCGCTAGCTGGCGCTATTGAAATGTGTTATTACTATTTTCATAAAATTTGACATTTGTTATTGTGAAAACAGCAGCAAGTTAGAAATTAAACGAGTAGTACGGTGAGCGTTTAAAAAAAGCAATTTTTTGCAAAAATGGAAATTTCACGTGAAGGTTTTTGTTGGATGATTTTTTACGATTTTTAGTAACTATGCATAGAATCGCTTCGTTCAATGAAGCACCGTCACAAAAGACTGTTTCTAATTGGTTTGCAGAATTTCGTCGTGGTCGTGCGTCTGTCAGTGATGAATTTTGTGAAGATCGACAAAAATCGGTTGTTATTCCAAAAAACATAGATGCTGTGCGCAACATGATTGAAGAAGATCGGCATGTGACTTACAGTGAGATAGAGGCATCCTTAGGCATATCGAAGACTACGGTACATTCGATTTTGCATGAACATTTAACTGTGAAAAAGATCTGCTCCCGATGGATTCCGCATAATTTGAATGAAGCTCAAAAAAAGGCTCGTATATTAATTGGTGTAAGGAAATGCTCAAAAAATTCGACCGAGAAGCTGCATAATCCGTATACAACATCGTAACAGGTAGCAAAACTTGGATGTATTCGTATGAACCGTAAGCTAAGCAACAATCCACTGTTTGGGTGTTCCAAGATGAACCGAATCCCACAAAAGTTGTTCATTCACGAAGAAAATCATCGCTTGTTTCTTTGGTTGTACTGGACATGTCGCAACCATTTCTTTAGAGGATCGAAGCACAGTTAACGCCGAATGGTATACAATAGTTTGTTTCCCAGAAATCATCGACGAAATCAAGAAAAACAACCGAAAGCGTCGCATCATTCTTCATCATGACAATGCCAGCTCCTACACGCACGTCAAACAATTGATTATTTGAAGGAGAAAAATATCGAATTAATGTCTCATTGCTGGTATTCACCTGATTTATCGCCTAACGACTTCTTTGTGTTCCCGAATGTCAAACAAAAAATGCGTGGACAGCGAGTTTCATCCCATCAAGAAGCTGTTGAAGCGTTCAAAACCCATGATTTTGAGATACCAGCTTCAGAGTGGAAAAAATGTTTCGACAATTGGTTTGAACGCATGCACAAGTGTATAAATCTTAAAGGTTTGTTCCAAAAAAATTTTTCTTTCCTAGTTTTTTGTAAAAACTTGAAAAGCTGCCCTCGTATACAACCGCTTTCTATGTGTTACTGAACCAAATTTTAAAAAGGGCTATTTGAATAACAATTTAGGTACAAATGCTTGTTAAATATAACGTTTTTCATCATTTAATCGTCTTTTAGAAATGAAGAACATTATGAAAATGAGAAAAAGGCGTATAAAATTTTAAGAAAATTTTGGAAATTTATAAAAATGACTTTTGGAAACAGTAGGAAGATTAAATACAGTAAAAGTAACGGGAAATAGCGACTTCATACCAAACCTCTTAAACCAAAATAGAAGAACCTCCAATAAGGACAACATATTCAGCTAGGAACTGAATTTCAGTTAGGAGATCTGTCGAAATATCCTTAAAGCTAATTTTAAAATAGGTGGTTTCATATCGCCAAACGCACCATAAATTTCTACCAATTGATTTAAAAATCCAAATTTTATTATGAATGGTTTATACCAGGGATGAGCAACCCGCGGCCCGGCTCACTTTTTCGTGCGGCCCGTCAAAGTTTAACTTTTTAACTTTTTAAATACCTATATATTTCTATGTGTTAAATTAGAAAAAAAGGCCTTTAAATTACAAAAAATATATGGATACATTTTAAAGCAGTTCCCATTTCATAAAAATTGCCCTTTTGAAGAAGCCATTAACAAAAATCGTGCCTACGTACATAATCCGCTGGTTGCAAACATTGAACGCGTTGAACGTGGTATGGGTGTAGTCCCTGATCCCGCAAAATCCGCTAAACAGTAGAATGGGAAACGCCAGTTTGTAACGCAAGTCTTCTAGTGCTAACACTAGGACTTTCCTCCACTAATTCCAAGACAGGCTGTTCTACATTAACAACCCTTTCCGCTCTTGAACGACCGCGATGATGGTTTTGTGGTTGATACGTGCCATAATCCCGTAAATGTTGAACTGGTCTAGTAGATGTACGGCTGTTTGGAATGCGGCGCTGAGGATATCTCGAAGTACATTTGCCTTGCCTTTAGAGCGTTTCCTTGAGCTTCCCCGTAAATAAGAACAACATCAGTAAGTTCAGCGTTCGTAAAATTTTCCATTTTGGTAGAAGCACTGCTTGCCAGCTTCAACAACAGACTGAATAGAAATTACTGACCTACCTAATAGTATTGGTTTGTGGCAGGTGATAAGAAAGTTTTCTGCACTTCTATATTAGTCTCCTTTGCATAACATGTCTTTGAACTCAAATTTTTGTTATTATCCTGCGGGATTCAAACAATTTTGGGTCAAATTTTCAATTATTATTTTCTCGTATCTTAAGGGTCCCACTGATGAAATGTTTCTTCTAGTTTGTATATATTGTAATCTACCATCGGATTTAATATTTGTACCTATTTCTGATACACCTTGTATAGACCAATTGGTTGCAAAGAAGCAATGACACGCTTCTCATTAAAATTTGTTTAAGATTTTTTCCCATAATAATTACTTTTTGATTGTTTTTAATACTATTTCTATTATATGTCTTATTTGTGTTTTTTTTTATAGAGTTGCTATTTTATTCATTTTGTTAATAACGAGATAATTTGTGTTTATGATCTAGTGTTCATATTTTAATACGTTTCTTATATGCGGCCCGCACAACATTTTTAAATTTATAGTTGGCTCGTTGTAAAAAAAGGTTGCTCATCCCTGGTTTATACAACAATTTCAACAATTATCAGATCCCGACAAAACATTTTTTTCTACCAAGAATTGTTTCATCTCTAACAATTTTATTTCAATGAGACTGCCTTATAACCAGTAAAAATTAAATTGCAGTAGTATTAGCAGAAAGATTAGCCATATATTTGTTATGATAATAGTACTGTTGGTATCCAAGAGTAACATGTTACAATCCTTCATCAATTTCAATGTAATAAATCGCAGAAATTTTCAGGAAGATGGAGCAATGGAACATTAACTTGAAACTTATCTCACCGATTTAACAGGACGATAGGATTATTAGTAAAATGTACGGCAGTATGTAACACTAAATGGTTTTTGAAGAAATATATGACGTCTTGACCGCCAAAACCGTATATTTTCGAAAACAAACATCATAGATAAATAAACTGATTTATGTTTACATTTTAATGATTACTAGTTCCAACATGTGCTGTAACAAGAAAGTATTAACTGCTTATACATATTTTTGTAGTTGATAATACACATTAGGTATATATCTTCTGCAAAAAGATTATATTACTAATAATCAAGATAATAGTAGTTTTTATTATACAGGGTATTCTTAAAACATGGGGCCAAATTTTTACAGCGTGTCGGCTGTTGGGGGTTGGGGCAAGTAAGTCAAAAAGTTCTAATAAATATATGATTGACAAAGTTTTATAAGGGAAATATTAACCAAGCACAAGTTGCAATAAATGTTTCCTTCCTTCTTCGAAAATAAAGGCCTCTGCTGGTTGGATTAATAATTGTCGTATTCCTTCAAATCCTCCGACAGCGTTTCAGATACGTGTAAATGTGCTTAAATACGTGGCCAGAGCTCCACTTCAGATTTAACCGCTTGTTCATAAATGTTTTTCACATTACCCCATAAATAAAAATGTAGTGGGGTTAAATCGGGTGACCTGCAATTGGTCCATTGCGTCCCACCCGTGTCTAGGAAATCTGCTGTTTTAACTTAACGACTCGTGGTACTCCTTATCAACGCATTCTCGGATATAAGTCCTTCAGAACTTTGTTGACCTACTGGATCCCCAACACATTGTAGATATTTTGTCCCCTCATCCTGTAAGTATTTATTTGAAACTAAGCCCAATACATAGTATGAAAACGTTGGTACGGTTAATTGATTTGACATTAATAATCAATTTCGAAAACTATATGATTCAGTTTAGTTTAGGAAATATATAAATTACAGCTAGTGTTCGATACAAATGTATTTATAGTACCAAGAAATTATTATATTAGTTGTTTATACTCTAAACTTCTAAAGGGTTGTCTTTTTTTAATTCTCGGTGGAATGTTTTTGACTTTGCCGATATCCCGTTGAATGATTCATTTATAATTAAATTGGCTAATTATCGACTTGATAATTATATTTAACTGTAAAAAAATGATGATACTACATAAAACAGATGTTTAATGCGTGTTAGTTGTTATCGGGTTAGAGCTTAGACATTTATAAATTGCAAAAATGTATGGCAACCTACAAGAATACAAATAATAATGTATTACACATTCGGAACTGTTGCATCTCTCATGTTTTGATGCATTCGCTTATTTCGTGCTTGTCCCTTTTGTAATACAAACATGTTTCCTTTGTTTCTGTTAAAATCATGTTTATGGCTACTAAACAAACTGCAAATTTGTTTTTGCACATCACGAAGCAATTTTTTATTAATTATTTAGGATATGTATGTAATCATGGCGCTGTATAAAAATGAACAGTTTGTTTAGTACATATACAGTGTGATTCATTTCTCACCTTCACACCCCTGTATCTTCTTTATTTGTTTTGTTATCAGTTTCAGATTTTGGTCAATTATACTACCCTTTATAGTGGTTGTTTTTACAATAAATTATTAAAAATAGAAATTTGATTACAATTTGGATTTGCGCTGTTTTCGGGGCTCTAAACAACTTCTATTAATCACTTCTTTTTGATAAAACTAGGCCTACTACAATTTTTCCAATATTCGTATTTATTTTTGATCGTAGTAGGCTACTGGCCTGCAGTAAAATTATTTTAGAATTGTAAAAATAATCGCTAACTGACTAAACTTTGAAATCGATCGAAAAACAAATACGGAAGATACAGGGGTGTGAAGATGAGAAGTGAAACAACTGTTTAACTAGTGAACCCATGGGTTACAGTTCACACCCATTTTGGTGGCTTCATTTAAAATGTAATATCTGACTACACATTTCCGAGCACCAGAGCACAACTGCATTGGTATTTATTAGTTTACAGATGTTGGCATCTTTGTTATGACATATTTTCTGTTAAGTTATTAAAATAGTATTAAATCGTAGAACAACATATCTTTCTTGATTAAAATAGTATTCATAATAATGCAATTTCTATTGTCATTTGTTCTACAATTTAAATTATGATCGTAAACTATTTCAGAATTTTATTAGAAAGTAAATACCTTGCATGGCGATACAAGTTACATATTTTGTAAAAATTCGTAATTCTTTTTTTGAGTAAGCTCTCGATCCAGCAATGTGTATGCCGTAGAGATTGGTTTAATAATGTAAGATTCTCTTGTCATGCACTGCAATAATGTAGTTATTCAGAGTGGGCCAACAGAGTTGTTCCGCCTTAAAACAGATTGACCTAATCCAACATACACATGATATGGCAACCAAAATCACTTTTTCTTTAAATTAATTAAATCGCTCCACGTTGCCTACTTACGATAGTACTAAGTTGAGCAGTCAATTTACTTAAATTTAAGTAAGATGTTTCCAAATAACGGATAAACAGATTCGTTGTTTATTTCTGGTGCGATTTCAATCCACATTTTACATATTAGGCGCTATCAAACTATAAGGCCACCGCCTGAAAATATTTAGAAGCCGTAAAACTTTTTTAAGAAACGAAAGAAAATTTGTTAATTCCAGAAGATGTAGGCTCAGAATGATTCCTAACATGCAAAATGAACTAGCAGTATTTGAGACAGTGAATGAGAACCACCATATAAGTCAAAGAGATCTAAGCACTAATGTTGGTATTAGTAGAACTTCGTTTAAAATAAATCAGACAGAAAATGTATATCACATCCTTATTACGTTACTTTCTTGCAATTTTGTAATTTCTTTCAGAATCGACTTTTTTTAGGTCCAGTTTTTTGAAATTGTGTATTGTTTAGAGATGAGGCAAAACTCACAAACAAGGGTGAAGTGAATAGGCATAACACGCACAATTACGCAGAAGAAAATCCGCACTAGGTACGTGTTACCCATTTTCAAAGAGTTTGTTTCGTAAATGTTTGGTGTGACATAGGTAACCATATTGTTTGACCCTACTTCTTCAATGAAAATTTAACTGAACAGCGTTACTTAAGAGTTCCTACAAAATTTTCATTGCCGTTGTTGTAAGAACTCAATGCATGACAAAAACTTTGGTACCAACATGAAGGCTCTCCTGCACACTACAGTTGGATTATTAGCAATTATTTAAATAATGTATATGGAGGAAAGTGGGTTGGAAGAGGAGCTGTGCATCCATAACCACCGAGAAGTGGCGGTATCAGTCAACTAGACTTGTCTCTTCGGAGTACATTTAAAGAAATAGTGTACCAAATTCCGGTAGCCAATAAGCATGATTTACAAAATAGAATAATTGAGGCGTGTACATAAATTACACCCCTGACATGTTTGCTCGAGTTTGAAAATAGTTTTCTAACGAATTAGAAAATGAGTGAAGTACATGCAGGCAGTTTTGCACATTTACTGAATTACATAATATTTTGCTATTCCTTTTTTTTGTGTTTTTCATTTGTATAGTTTTTACTATAGTACGGTTGCACCAATGACTGCTCTTTCTGTTAAATACTAATATAATTAATATTAATTATACAGTAAGAGATCAACTTAGCAAAAAGTAACTTCGATCCATTTTTCTACTAGAAAAAATTCAATAATCTCGAGCCGTAGTACATGTATGTTGAGTTGCGTCAACCACTTTTAAGGGGAGGCATCTTAGATGGATCACCCTGTATAGTGTAAACGGTTCTTATTTGCCACGATAATTAATTACAATGCATATGTAATTCTTGCGTGAAGTTGGACATTTTATTAATGCTGCTGCTGTTAACACAAAGTAGAAAGAAGTGAAAAAACTGCAGATATATCTATAAAGGAAATGATTTCATCTTAATAAACTAAATAAAATTATTGTCGCGATTTAGATTATGGTTATTTGTTTATGCTACGGTATTTATTCCAATCAAACAGCAGTATTGTTCTGTTGAAAATGTAGGAAGAACGATTACTGTAACCAATTTAAAATAAAACTGTGATATTTATCAGAGTCAAATGCAACTAGTCGGCGTAAATATTACAAAGGGATTTTTAGAACACTTAATATTATTTACATTAAATAAAAAATAAAACTTTGATAACTTAGCGTTTATGAGGGGTTGGTTTTTGACTATAATCAGTCTAGAGATAGTAAAGGTTAAGAGAGTTACGGACATTTTTTGTTAGAATATAATTAGGATATGGTGAGGGTCGACTTGATAATATATAGCTATTGCATTAGACACTCGAGGTCACAGTAAATGCAGTTGCTCCGTTGGGGCGATTGAATCCCGACTGGGGCGACCGCATTTGCTTAGTTAAGTTTAGGGTGCATGTTGCATGAATGTTTAGTATGTAAGGGACGCCCGCACCCCCCTGAAGTAATGCGAAAACGGTTCCGGGGGGGGGGGTAACGGTAGTATGAATGAGCGAGGAAAAAAAAAGCTATTGCATTAGAAAAGTAATAGATTTATTTACATACCAACTTTACTTCCATAAATTATGCTAATATATGGATTAAATACCAATTTAAAAATTTATATATGGCTAAAAACTTCTGCATACTCTTTCAAAATATTTTTATTTTGTGTTTATTCAATTACCTTATTCACTAGTCGCTTTCCTCATTAAAATAATTGTTTTGGGTGAGATGGCATTTGGCTTTATTTGTTGGCAGATTTTTGGAGTTATATCTTGTACTTTAATAGGTATAATGTATTATAAAATTTAAAAACGCAAAATTTTAAATGCTCAAGGAATACATAAGATACCAAAGCGTAATAAAGCCATATTAAAAATTACCGCATCTTTATTTATTTTCGCAAAATCAGAGATTTGATTATACCAAGTTTGCTGATTGTTATTCTTCGATTTATTTTCTGTTATATAATTGTTGAGCATCTGACAACATAATGTAAAACAACTGTAAAATATGCACTTTATATAAGAAAAATAATTTACTGTTTAACACTTCTTGTGAATACTATTAAAATATGATTACATATTCTGAAAGTAATAGACTAAATTTACCACAAAGTACACAATGTGCAAATGGAATATTACGGTTTTGATAAATACAGACTTGATTTGCAAGAGATAAGAGTTTCCTTACTTTCTAATTTCTACTGTCTAAAATGAACAGCTGTTGCAATTTTGACTTAATACGGCTTCATTAGATAAAAGAGCGATTAATGGGATTTTTCGAGAACTTTGATAAATATACACACCGGGTGTTATTTACCCCAGTAGTCTTATGCAATTGCAGGAATACACATTTTAAAAACAAACTTATTGTGTATGTGAAAATATTGAGGATTACTCCTTTCTCGGAACAGGACATTTGTGTGCCGCCGTTTTAGCGCTGTCGTTTTGGCGCTGCTGTTTTGGTGCTGCTGTTTTGGCGCCGTTGTTTTGGCGCTGCCGTTTTGGCGCTGCTGTTTGGCGCTGCCGTTTTGACTTCGGATGTTTTGGTGCCGGGACATTTGGGCGCCATTCTCATTTTGTTAGTATTAATAACCGTTATTTAGGTTCAGAATCTCCGACTGGGACCCAACCCCAAGACACCCATTTGTATAATAAATAGAACATATATTGTCACGTCTTCAACCAAAAACTAAAAAATAATACCGCCGTATGACTAATCGGAAAAAAGTATATATTTTTAACATGAAACGGTTAACCGCTATTACTTAGAACTGTCGGTCGCATAGCCAAACGCTGCTGGTGCCAGTCAGATGGTTATCATAGTTAAGCAACGCAGGCTCGGGTCACTACTAGAATGGTGGCCCGTTTAGTGGTACAACCACGGCCATATGAACTATGAATTACGATTATTTAGAAGTAATATTCATTATTCAACTAGGCAGAAAAAAGTAATAATAGAATAATTAGTGGCAGTAGTATATATCTAATCACTTTGTACCTTTAGTTAACACTCTGTGGTAACCAGATATGCCTAAAATATAACCAGATGAACGTATTACAAAAATTATTATAGAATATAGATTATAGTTATAGAACTGAAATTGAATACCTTCGTGACATAGCTCATAATTTTTTAATAGTAATGTAACTATATTGTAGGTACTTCAAAATAAGGGGCCTCGGTGGAGTAGTGCGGAAACGCGTTGCATTAAATCATATTTGAAGAAGTTTACACTGACTTAATTTTACACTAGCTTGTAACAACTTTCGAAAACAAGTTTTTATTAAACTGTACTATATGGGGGCTGATTTGCAATCGGGAATTGGGCGCCCAAATATCCTGGCACCACAATAGCCGGCGCCAAAATGTCCCAAAACAACAGCGCCGGGTACGGCGCACAAATGTCACGTAACCGCTTCTTTCTTGTGTGGACAGCGAACTTATTCACCTCGTATTGCGTACTAATTTATTTTGCGAAACCATGTGTTACAAGTGTGCAAACCTCAATGGTGAAGGTATTTATTTACCTAAAAAATATTAACTTTAATGAACACACAAATTGGCTAGTAGATTTCCAGAAAATTATATAAATCTGAGCATAGGGGTTGGATACATTATGTTCTAGGACTGGTAGATTCCAATAAGGTGAAGGAAGTTCACTTATATTAAGTCTACATACATCATAAACGTAAAATAACAAACTCTTTCTTCTGCTACATTTCCATTGCAGATGTTATAACAACAAGCAAGTAGTATCAACATCAACATTGTGCAAACTAATAAAATTGCCTTTTTCCTATAAGTTGCAATTTGTTGTACTATGCCGATGCTGTAGTGAAGACACTCGGTGTCTGTTACGTTTCCGTTTAGAGTTGTAAAAATGAAAATAAAAGAATGCAACACCGACAAAAATGTAGTTGCTTAAACGAAAGTTGCTTCTATGTGGACGATTTCTATCTGTTGTAGTTCATTCATAAATGTTTAAATCAACTTTGTTACTTTAGAGTTGACATAATGTTGCATTTGGTTTTAAATATACAACACAAATGATGTAACAAAGTTCTTCCAGTATAGGAAATTTATTTACTGAAGTTGATTAACTAGTTTTGAAACGCAAGACATTGTGCTACTCTGTGCAACATTAGAGTTGCATTTCGCTCTGTTATTAAATTACTTCTATATGTTGCAGTTGATTGATTGAAAGAGCGAGATCTAGGACGCGGTTTTCCAAGCATCTCTAAGCACTTCACTATGAATTTTGCCTATGTGGGGTAGTTCCACCTCTAGTAGTGATTTTTAACGTGCCACACATCGTTGTGGCACGGGACTTACGGCTTTACTTCTTATCCGACAGAAAGCGCACTTACAGATTTTTCCTAGTTAGAAAAATCTCACCGACCTCGGCCAGGTTCGACCCCACGTCCCTTAGATCTAAAAACAGATGCGCTAACCACTAGACCACCGTACCGGCCATGTCGCAGTTAGCAAAATATTTGTAATCATTTTTGCTGTACAACTTTTAGATTTAGTAACAGATAAATAGGTATTATAATCTAAAAGAAGACTAGAAACAAGCGGCAATCATAAAACTAAAGACTTACTAGTTGAGTAAAATTGTATATCACAATTTATCTAATAGTAATAAATGATTATTTACTTATATAACATAAACAACATTATTATTGTTTATGAAACTACTTGCACTGTTTATGATATGCCATTTAATATTTATCTATAATCAGACCAATAGTAAAAAGTTTATTTACCACTTACGGTCAAAAAACGTTTACAAGTTCTAGAAATATTAAAAAAAAACTGCTTTCCCTTGATTGGCTAGCCGTACCTGCTTGAAACGTATTGATTGGCAATGATACAAGATTTGGCAATTTCATATCGAATTGACATTGCAGCTCTGCGGCATATAATAGTTAACAGTTTCATCAAGTGGGTGGTCAAGGGATTTTCATACAGCTGTTAGATTTTGATCAGGGCGCTACAACCTGTTTCTGTCAGTCGTCATGGAGCACTGAATGAATACTAAATTTTTCTGTATATTAGGAAAACCCCAACAGAAATTATAAAATGTTGAAACTGTGTACGCTGATGACAACTTCAGTTGTACTAGTATGTCTAACTAGTTTAAACGTTTCAAAGATGGACTTGAGGATGTACATGAAAAGAAGATCTGTGCAAAGGTCGTTTCGCCCAATCTTACGGATCAGCAAAAACAGAGGAAAGTTGCATCAAACCCAGACTTTGTTTAGACTTCTGGAAACAATTCAAGTCATATGTGTTTCTGCATGATCCTGAGACGAAACGCCACAGCAAACCGTAGCTTCGGCAATCATCACCAAAACTCAATAACTTATATTATCAAAAATCTAAAATTTAAT
Organism: Limonius californicus; assembly: GCA_014611495.1. Taxonomy (NCBI): domain Eukaryota; kingdom Metazoa; phylum Arthropoda; class Insecta; order Coleoptera; family Elateridae; genus Limonius; species Limonius californicus. The sequence continues at coordinate 51,160 of JABXWE010002962.1, read as the reverse complement.
TTGTGTTACCTGTTTTAATAAACAGGGTGTGATCCATAAGGAATACCTGAAACATAAACGTAATGCTTTCTACGCTAAAGCGACGATGAGATTATTGAAGCGCATTTCTCGAGACCATAATTTCGAAAACATAGATGATGCACCTGCCAATTCTGCACTGACTGTGCACTCATTTCTCATTAAACACAACGTTCTTGAGATCAATCGTCCATTCTATTTACTAGGACGAGAATATTAAGAAAAATGTAACCGCGGAATACATAGCAGTTTATTTATACGCCTTAGTCAACTATTTTCAAAAACTTTAGAACGTTGGGTATATTAAATTAAATGGACATTACTTAGAACAATATCATATATTTTTCGTGTTACTTAATTTTTGTTGGTTTTTATACTGCCAGTTTGGTAATTAAATTACGAAACTTCCCATATGTTTATATACACCATTGAATTGGCTGGGGAAGCATCCATATTCCATAGGTTTGGATATTAAAATTGTTTCTTTCTAGGGCTTGGGCAGTTTCGGCTAACGATAAAGTTACTTTGATTTAGAAAACTAAAGATAAAAGTTTCTTAACTGTACATACATGCGAGTGTAATACTTATATAATACTGGTATTTTCTAAAATTATTTTTAGTTTCTACTGAAGATTCAGAACTACATTTCCACCATCCCAATTTTTTACAGTTTGTTATTGCTGAACAGAAACTTCAGTGAGATTATGTAGAATGGATTCGTAAGAAGATATTCAAGCGATAAGGAAGTTATGTCCATTGTCAGTATACAACCTAATAAATTATAATATTCTTATCAATACACTCAAATTCACCTTCATATAGTCGTACGGAGTCGCAAAATATTAATTTAGTGTATATTGCATTTATCTAAGAATTTTCTTTCAATGTTGTTTACAAAGCTTTGTTTTACACATAGCTATGCGACAATATTTTATGTAGCGTTGTAATGCATTTCGAGTACATTGTTATTTCTTACTGCGTATCACTTTTAAAATTATTTAAAAAAAGGTGCTCATTAAGTAACGAGTGAACACGTTCCACAAAGATGATATGACACGTTCTTCGTTCCTCAATATAGTAAATTTATCTATAGCTTGAAAGTTGAGCATTATAAATAAAATAATGTAGATAAGAGTTTCCATAATAAAATAAAACAAATATTTGAAAGAGGAGATACACTATAAACTTTACATCCGGTTTTTCTTTATATTAACCTGATATCGCATTTGTAATAAATTGATTTAATTAAGTTTATAGTAGTACAATCTTGAGTGTAAGTAATTTCTCCATTAATTGTCAAAGATGCTAAGGAGTGCCCATTTTCTTAAAATTAAAGGCAACAATTGTATTTATACGGAACATGTGGAAGCATGAAGTATCAGCGAAGTCTAAATGATAATTATAATAAAAATATTGAATAGTCTAAGCAAGTCTATGGACTCGAAAATGTAGTAGTATAAACATTTATAATTGCTGTTGAAGATAGTCTTATGGATAAATGTTGCGAATGGGTTGATTGTGTAAATTATTGTATGATCTCTGATTGAGCGAGATCTAGGACGCGGTTTTCCAAGCATTTCTACCACTGCAGACATTATTGTATTATTGTATACCCTAACTGTGAATTTTGTCTATCTAGAGTAGTTTTAACCCTGATAGGGATTTCTAACGTATCACACATCACAGTGATCTTGGATCACAAGCGCAAGTGCGCTAACTCCTAGACAACCAAGGTTGGTTAAGTGTGTATATATACATCAAAGATTTATAAACCTCTAAATAAAGGATGGTCACCATAAACGAAACAGACATGTTTTGTGACAGCAAACCTCAATTCTTCGAACGCGTTCAATTAATTTGGCAGGGGGACATATAATATTGCTATTTCCGTTCACCTATCTTCAAACACAAAATTGGGGTGACTTTCACTCTAAAAATGTTAATTTGCATTAAGAGACATACCATTTGAAAGTTTGATGAATTTGCTTTACAATAGTGATTTTATGTTTGGATTTCGAGCATTAGTTCCCGCGGAAATATGACCCAAAGATTTATTGTTCTTTGTTCAAATCTGACTGTCTTTTGTGTTCCAGATATATTCGTATTATTTTTCTTGTTCTCTCTCTCGCTGGTGCATCTCTTTCTTTCCTAGTTCCCATTGTTCCTCTTTTTTCCGGTACTCTTCCCTCATGGTCTTTCGGTTTTGACGTCGTTGATATCTGCTCATATCTCCGCCTTGTAATTTTTCAACAAACCTTTTAATTCTTCCATTTTAGCTTATTCGCTACTTCCTTTTCTGCTTACCGTAATCGTGATATTACTTTATCTTTTACTTCTTCTACGTTCTTTCAGTTGTGTTCGTTGCTTTTTTTTTTCTTTCTATTTGTGCGCTGGCACTATACGCCCTTACTCTGTCCTGTGCTCCCGCTCCGTGCTGTCCAAAGTTCCGGGTAGTAAATGTTTGAAATGAATACCACCGGCCTCCAATCAGTAATAAAGGTTCTGCTCAAAATGTCGTCGCACGTGCTGAAGTATTCATGGAGTGATTAGGCGGCATTCGTGGTCATATGTTGTCGTAAATCTTGTAAAGAATCGGGCTATGTTGCGTAAATTTTACTCTTTGAAAGACACAACAAAAAGAAATCTAGCAGAAATAAATCTGGAGACCTTGCAGGCCATTCAATAGCGCCTGTGCTTGTAATCCATAGACCCAGAAACCTTCGATCCAAATACTGTCGAACAACTAGTGCACAATGAGGAGGAACTCCGTCCTGTTGAAATATCAAATGATCTTTGAGGCAATGATTATCATTCCCTACAATATCCGTTAACATAGAATCAGTATTGTCTTCTAACCATTCCAAATACATCTGTTCAGATAAATTATCAATTACGATAAAAGGACCAAAGGGACTTGCGTTAGTGACGCGCTCGGGAACGGACGTATTTTGGGCGCTCTTAAGAAACATGTCTTAGCGAGCCTTTTAAGGAATATTTTGCGTGCAATTCCAGTGCCTGTGTGTAAGAACCTAGGAGGGTAGGAGGGAAGAACTCTACCGGCTCTACCTGACGATTGAGCAAAAGTGAGAGATACGCGACCGACAAAGAAAACAACAGGACGGAGGGGAAAGCATGAAACGCAGGAAAAGCAGTGAAAGATAAGTGATTGAAGGCTTGAATAGTCTTTTGTAGTCTTTGGTAGTATTTGTAGTCAATAAAATAAAATTATAAATAGAAATTAAAACGGAGGCATTGCGTAGCAATTTTAGGTATAAACGACAAGGGTGGGAAGCAGGTAGAAGCCTTTGCAAGCCGTCGCAACCAAAAACTAAAACTCTTGTTATACGGCCTTAAAAATTCAAATCGAGGATAATACTCCCAATTGGGGCCAACTGCCAGGAAAATATTTCTCGGCTGCAACAGGCAATCAAGCATAGCTTCAATAAAGGGACTTACTCCTGATGGGATTAAAATAGTCCCGTTTAGTATTTTGATGGCGGGCTGGATAGCTGATAGGAGGTCAACTTAGGACAATTTAACAAACTAGGCTAAACAAAAAATTAAAAATATCTCACATTCAATTGCAAAGTAGCCAAAAATACCAGCCCAAAACATTTAACTTTTTGGGGTATTGATTATGTGTTTCGTGACAGTCTCGGATTAGAATCTGGCCAATACAGACAATTATGGCGGTTGACTGTACCATTTACGGAAAAAGTGCATACGTCGGAAAGACAGTCGTTAAAATGGAAATTTGGATTATTTCTCGCCCGTTCGCTTATAGTCCCATGAAATTGATAACAGCGGTCAAAGTCGTCTGCATTGAATTCTTGCAGCAAATGAATCATGTAGGGATAAAATTTGTGGTGTTCCAAAATTCGTTAGATAGTGGTTCAGTTAATACCTGATACCGTAACTATTTGTCTTTTACTCAACTTAGGATCGACAACAACGTGGCCCAGAACCGCAACTGCCACAGCTTCATTTCTTACCGGATTTTCAGAATTGCGCTTTTCATTTACGACAAACCGGGTCTCCCCACTTCTACTACTTCCGAAGAAAAACGCAATTATTTCAACTCTTTCGGAAATCTGATAAATTTGATTAAATGTTTAAAAAACAACGACAACTACGAAATACGGCGTAACGCTGACATGAAAAGGAACATTAAAATGTGTAGGCGAACGTATGGTCCACCAACGTCGTCTAACACTCTCATTTTACAAACGCTCCAGAAGATTTATGTACCCTGAAACTTTAGACTGCATTTCCGCGGGAAGCAATGCTCAGAATCCAAAAATAAAACACCACTGTAAAGAAGATTCATCGAGCTTTAGAATGGTATGTCCTTCGATGCCTCTCACCATTTAATATTTTAAGGTGAAAGTCACTCCAATTTTGGGGTGGAAGATAGGTGAACGAAAATAGTCGTGTTACATACCCCCCTAACAAATTAATTTGATCTATTCGGGCGTTTTTAGAAGAATTGAGGATGAGTACCACGAAACAGGCCTGCTTCGTTTTCGGTGGAACACCCTGTATATAACTACTAGCAAATAGTTGTTTACGCCAGTATAATAGATTAGAAAGTTGACAAGTAAATCATACTATTAGTTTTCCTAGATGGGGAGCAGATACATTCCATTCCAAATTTATTGCACTGTCATATACTTATGTCTCAGTATCACAAACTTAAAACTTTACTGTCTGGCTAGTCATTTTCTAGTTCGAATTGTAAATATAACCTATACTTTACAACGAAAACAAACTACAGTACAAACAACAGGTTTTTAGACTGGGGCAAATATTTATTCGTATCTGCTAAACGTAATAAACAAACAACAAAAATTATTTCCAGTTCCAAGTTGAAAATGCGAACTATATTATCTACAAGAGCATGATAGTTTTTGTTTTGTGCTATATACAAGGTGATTTAAAAGGTGTGGTACAAACTTAAGGGTGTGATGTGGGATGCACACGAAGCAAAAAATGTTAATAAACCAATGTCTTATTTCCAACCGTTATCTAGTTACAGAGGATTTCTTTGTTTCTATCATTGTTCTGTTAAATCAAGTTATAATAGGAAATAAGTCAAACAAATGCTAATTTGTTATGACAGAAGGTGTTTCAAGCTTGAATTATTGTTGTTTTCTAAGTGTGGTAATGATGGACCCTTCTTCTGTACGTGAATATGCAGAAATGCATTTTAAATATGGCTATTGCAGCGGGAATGCTTGTACAGCTGTGGTGGAATATAGGAGAAGGTATAAATTGGTGTGAAACAAGTATGGTTAGACCACCTCATCATGTTGGAAGAAATAACGTGGAAAATAATGCTGACATTATTGACGCAGTCCAGCAAAACCTGTCGACGAATACTAGAAGAATTTCTAGGCAATTAGGTACCTACTACCCAGTCGATACTAGCGTTCAAATGTTCAAATGTACGGTAGTCAGGCTGTCGCCGGTGAGGATACCTTCTCCGATATTTTGCCACAGCTGCACGAGCAGTGAGCATTCCCGATGCAATAGCCGTATACAAAATGCATTTCTGCATATTCACGTGCAGAAAAAAGCTCCATCATTACCACACTTAGAAAACAACAATAATTCATGCTTGAAACACCTTCTGTCATAACAAATTAGCATTTGTTTGACTTATTTCCTATTATAACTTGATTTAACAGAACAATGATGAAAACAAAGAAATCCTCTGTAACTAGATATCGGTTGGAAATAAGACATGGGTTTAGTAACATTTTTTGCTTTGTGTAGCATCCCACATCACACCCTTAAGTTTGGATCACAATACATCAGTCGATTGGAAACCAAACAATAAGAAATACCAGATTAAATTTTACAATATAGTGGCAGTACCTACCCTGATGTACGGTTGGATGATGTCTACGAACCACAAATCACGTATAGAAGCATAAGAAATGGAATTCCTAAGAGCAGTAAAAGGATACAGCAAGGCTGATCAAATCAGTAATGAATCAATACGAGACGAATTAAAAGTAACCTCAATACAAAGTAGGATTAATCAACAATAACAACGTTGGGGAGCACACATGGATTGAGTGGAGGAAACAAGATTACCAAAACGAGCACTCAACTATAAATTACGACCAAGAAATGCTGAATATATTATAAAATTTGGTCGTTGTTTCTAGGACAAGTGGTAACTACAACACAGTAACACAATACAAATTCAACTATTAATTTAGAAAAAGCTCTTTATATCCGGTGTCTAACTATATACGAGCTCGTCTTAAGCGAGTTTTGGCAGAAACCATTGTTTTTATTATTCTTAATAGAGTCAGATATTTATCAAAACAAATTGATGAGAACAAACATCTTACATTTTCTTGAAGCCAACCATATTTAAATATTTTTAACCACTCGTTTTAACCATAACATTTCTATATTTCTATATCTTTCGATCATGTTTTAAATATTTAGTGCTAATTAAATTTTTTTTTAATTAGGCTTCCATATTATTGTTCGGTAAGGTATTGATTTACACTGGTCCTTATAATAATCGCGGTATTTCTGATTGTGATCTACGAGTTGAGTTCTGTGATTAATTTGATCACATGGTAACTGTTGGTAAATGTTACTAATTGAAATAATATTCACACTCTTTCTTTATTTATTATAATTATATATATATATGTGACACGCAGATGCAAAATTTGCCCAACTGCCGAAATAAATGCTCAGTTCGAGAACTGTGCAAAAGAAAAGAGACATAAACCAAAGTTAGGAGTAATGCTTTAAATGTGTATAAAATACTCTGCAGGGTGGGTGAGCAATATATTATTCATCAAAAGCAGATTTTCAGAGATTGACATTTGCATTTGAGCAGACTGTGAATTGCGTAAATTGATAAAAAGTAAAACCCGTGATTTGATTAAATGGTGTAACAATCAAATGCCGCTTTCCACCATGTACAACAAAAGAGCTGGGGATGTTGTGTATAATTTTATGCATATTTGCAGTGGTGGTGCTCCGTGTTTATTACATAGTGATAAAGGAAAGGAATTTGTAAATGCAATAATAACTAATCTATCAGATATGTTCAAAGCAAATCAGTGATCGGTAGAAAGAGTCAATCAAAATTTCGGAATATGTTAATAACTTGGATGAACGACAATAATACCAGCAAATGGTAGGAAGGACTAAGGTTCGTTCAGATGAAGACTAATAGGAGTTTTCGCAAAGACTTACCGCGAACCTTGTACGAGTCCATGTTTGGAGTTCCAATGGTAAACGGATTGAAACGTTGCAGTTTACCATTGCAAACAGTAGCATAACTGCAATATGAGGAAAAGTTGGAGCAACTACTTCGAAACAAACGTCTCTCTGTCTCTTTCTTCACATTCCGAAATGATAAACGAAGATGTAGTATTTGAAAAGGACATACAAAAAGTGCAAGAAGTGAGGCATTCAATACAAGGAACTGAAACGTCAAATTCTAAAATTCTAAAATACAACAAAACTTATGTTATACAGCAAAAACTGAATAGTAATACTATTTTGATAAATGTTCAAAGTGTGCTCCTTGAACTTCTTGGCAATAGAAAAACCTATTTAACATCTCTTCCCGTACTTTCTGGAAACAGTTCAACCCCGTTATTTGCACAAGCCTCTGTTATTTTACGTCGTAAATTCAAAAGGGAATCGGGTTCTATTAGAAAAATTTTCGATTTAAAATACCCCCACAAAAAAGTCCAACGGAGTCAGGTCAGGGAATCGCGGAGGCCATTCTGTTGGACCATGACGACCAATCCATCGTCGAGGATACGTCGCATCGAGATAATTGCGAACTTGTCTGTTAAAATGCGGAGGAGCGCCATCTTGCTGGAATATGATATCCATGTCAAATTCGTTTGAATTATTTTCAGCAATCTCAACTATTATCGGATGGATGAGGTTTTCCAGCACGTTCAAGTACAATTCCTCGGTAAGGTTTCCGTCGATAAATAAGGGACCTACGATATGGTCGCCAAGTATTCCTATCCACACATTCAATCTTTGCTGAAATTGGGTGGGACCTCCCCGGAAAACATGGGGATTTTTATTGCATTAATATCTTGCATTTTGTCTTCTGAAATTGCGGGTCGTCCAGGGTTTTTAATGAGTGTTACGTGCTCGAAATAGGACGGTTGAGAAAACGTTCATTAAATATTCTTTCGACTTCGTGAAAGTTTCGATTGGCTTCAGCAAAAATAAAAACTGATTCAATTTTATTTCTGCAACGTTCGAACATTCGCCATAATTATTGTTAGTATCACCGGTTTTAACACTTAATATTCAAACGTGAGCAAACACAATACCTGAATTAAAGTGACAGAACAGAAAGACTGATTATTTCAATTGCTTTACTTCTGTTGTTTCGTCTCATACATTTTTTTAGCGTTTTGCTTAATATCAGAAACAGATAATTTGGAAGTCCGTCATTTGTTTTTGAATCTATAAAATTTCCCAAAATATAGAATTATACTCTACTCAAAGAGACCTTCAAAATAAAATGTTTTGCTTTTCTAACCCCCTTACTCCAGGATCTGCGAGGTCTACCTTTTTTTCTTTTCCCTGAAGGAACCCACTTAAATATTTTCTTCTCTCATTCTAAGTATATGTCCATTTCAGACTTTTTTGCTATGCGATGAATAATATTTTAATTTAGTATTCACCAGACTATGTTCAAACATCCAGTAATCATCTTACTTTGATATGTTCTAAATCAGGTTCCCACTCTTTTCTAGCCTACCGCCCCCTTTTCGAAAAAAAAAGTTACACACCGTCCCCTTTTCAATAAATAAACACACCGACTCCCGTTCTTGAAATCAATAATGTAACCCATAGTTTTGTAACTTTTTTGGGTCATAACCCACTTTTTCACAGAGTGATTCGATGGCGCCCCTCTTATATATTGAAAAACAAGGACAGATTTCTAAAATTACTTTATTAAAAGATATTAACAATATTGGTGTATTGCTCAAAGTTTGATTTACAAATATATATTATTAAAAAAATTAATATAATATAATTAGTGAGAGGACTGAGCTTGGTGTAATGACATTAATTTTTCGATGTTTGGTGCCATATTTGTCATCAGCAATCTTAAATCGCCGCGTTCCACTAGTGACAAACTGTTTCGTTTCTTTGTTAGTAAATTGCTGACTATGCTGAATCCTTTTTCGGCTAAATATGATGATGGAAATACAATGAAAAACTTCTTTGATGCAGACCATAAAGCCGGATATAATACTGGAATTTGCCTTTGAAGCCAAAATTCTTGATATCCATTTTTTAATTTCAATTTTAACTCTTAATTCCTGCCAATTCTATGAACTCCTCCTGCAGTGTAATGTTTAATGAACCTGTCAAATCATTTATAGATCTGATACTCAGCACGTGTGTTAATCTTGTCATGACCTGTGCAAACTTGTAAATATAAGCTTTGTTGAGCGAGCCGGAACATACACACACACTGTGGTGCTCCGTGTGGTGCACTGCGCATGCTGCGACTCGTTCATCTACTAGTCAAAAAGGTATTACGAACAAAGCTATAATGTACCAATACCTACTTTTAATATGGACTGATCTTGCTTAAAAACATTTAGAACTATTTGTTCAAACATGCGTTCGTTGATTTTTAGTATTAATTAAACTTTTCAGCGCATTCTGGCGAGTATTGCGCAGGGTGGCGGCGGTTGGTCTTCAACGCCCCCTAAATTTGCCTTGGACCAAAAAAGCCCCCTTAGATCTCTTAAACGGCCATTGGTGGGCGGTACCGACCCCGTTGGGAACCACTGTTCTAAATCTTTTACCTCTTTTCCCAATCATTCTCTGTTTATTACAGCTCCTCGATATTTAAACCTATCTACTCGTTTTAGTTGTATGTCATTATCGGCTAGAAGTTCTAATTTTGTTTCACTGTTAATCACCCAGTATTCGGTAAAGTTTATTCACAGACCCCATTTTTCATATGCTGTCTGCAATCTGCGTACCATAAATTCAAGGACACACGCATTTTGTGTTACAATAACTTGGTCATCTGCGAAATTTAATGCAAGTAGATGTTCATCTATTGGTATTCCCATTCCTTCATAGAGTCTTTTCCATTGATTAAGTACACCTTGAGGCGGCCGTGGGCTAGAGGTCAGCGCGATAGACTTCTACGCTAAAGGTCCTGGGTTCAATTCCCAGTACCGGAACATCGGATTTTTTCGGCCGTTCTTCATCGCAAGGCAATGGCAAACCAGCGAGGTATTCTGCCTAGTAAATTTTCTCTGGAGTAGAAGTGTTTACACTTCTCGTGGTTCGACCCACGTTAAGCTGTAGGTCTCTATGTTTGTGACACTCTAAACGCGCAACACAGGCATAGGAGAGAAGATCGCTACGTTTCATAAGAAATAAAGCACTCGAAGAAGAAGGAGTACGCCTTCAAGATATATAGGTACATCAAATAGTATGGGGTAAAGGCTGCGGCCTTGTATTAAACCCTTTATTGGAGGTATTAGACCTACTAATTTGTTTCTCTATGCTCACATCAATATACATTTTACTAAAATTGCTTGATTGGCACGTGACATTAATTCAAAGTCAAAGCTGTTAGAAACACAAACACATTAGATATAATTATATTGAAATAGTTATCACCGATGATAATTAATCTAGCTAGGTAACCACTTATGCATAGCTGCTAGTTTAAGTCTAAATAAACTTTATCATTTATAATTTTATATATTTTCAACTATTTGTTTGTGCAGTACATATTTTGCAATTTCAAACAGGAATTATAAGATGTCCCGATAAAAACAATCTTATTTATCTTCTACAAGTAATGTTCATGTAATTAGTTGTTATTGCGATGTAATGGTTGATTATCTACTGTAGGAAATATATGTTAAATTAGTTAGACTGGATAAAAACACTAAATTTTCTTATTGCTGCATAGCATTTTCAGTTTAGGGCAGTACAAAACATAAAAAAGGACTAGAATGAATTTATGTAATCACTTTTCAGTTTAGTACAAAGCTATTGTGTAGTGCACACTGAAACATTAATATAGGACACAATAAGAAAATTTAAACCGCCAAGTTTTATAATATGAAAATTCAAGTCACTACTGTGTAAACTAAACAAATTGCGCATGAGCACAGGCGTAGACGATTCGGTGATTTGCCCAAACCACAGTATAACCCTAATAGAATTGTATTAGGGTTATACTGTGCCCGAATGTACTGCAGTTGTGTTTTAGCTTCATGCGGTACAGTGTTCCTGTTTTCAATATTTGAACTATTATATTATAACGAAACATACTATCATATCTATCCATAAAGTATTAACGTGGTTATTCGTTTACATGTTGACAATGGGCTGGTTTAATTGCACATCATGTAGATATTCATGATGGCTTTGTGTTATCACAGTATAGCCCTAATAGAATTCTATTAGGGTTATACTGTGGTATTATACGGAGTAGGTCAGCTAAGTTAAAACCTCTTAAATGTTATTTAAACAATCCAATATATATATATATATATATATATATATTGCTATGTACAGCTCCCTTGCAGTAATTGTACTAGTGATTTTCAACTCATAAATCAATGATCTCTCACCTTGCAGTAATACCTCGGCTTTAACTTCTTATCTCAGGGTTTCGTGGCTTCCTTTATGTTTCTATACTTCAGAATATACTCATACACTTCAATAAAACAGCCAATTCCATAACTTCATTTAATTGAACAAATATTACATCGACCAAAACGTTAAATGCCAAATATGTTACGTTGTATGTAGATTTAATAAAATTTGCTTGCTCGGGTGTGATTGACTGGGTGAAGCCCGATCACACCTCCGCCTGATTCAAATATTAGAACTTGAATAATTATTTTTGTAACCCTTGTTTATCCATTACCCTAACAACCCTCTCATTTATGATATTTATCCTATTGGAGTTCACTCTCTTATCACGTGTTATGCGTTCACGTTCTTACTACGAATCTAATGATTCCAATGCCACCTCCAATAAGACAAACATTTTACAAATTTATAAATACATAAATACCTAGTAAAGAGATGTATAAATAAAGTATGCTCTTATACTTGCATGCTGTGCAGCGATGGTACCTCCATGGCCTGCTCATATATTTATCATAACAATATATATCTATCACAAGTACCAAAATTATTTAATTTTTTATAGTATAGAGTGAATCGTAGTTATTCTCTGGCGAGTTGATCACTTACTGTATTAATTATTATTATTAATAATTATATAAGTATTTAACAAGAAAACCATCCACTGGTGCACCCATACTGTAGTAAAAACTGAACAAATGAAAAATAGCAAAGTTTCATTTAATTCAGTAAATGCTCAAACTTGCCTGCATCCATTCTCACACATTTTTGAACTCGTTCTAAAATGGATTTTAGAATTCGAGCAAGCGTGACAGGTGTAACTGATGAAGGCGCCTCGGTAATTCTATCTTATAAATCATACTCATTTACTATCGGAGTTCGATAAACTATTATTTCTTTAATTGTACTCCAAAGAAAAAAATCTAGTAGAGTGATATCGCAACTTCTTGGTGGCCATGGATACACAGCTCCTCTTCCAGTCCAATTTGCTCCAAATACAGTATTTAGGTAATTCCTATCAATCCAACTGTAGTGTATATGGCGATCATCATGTTGATAGCAAAGTTTCTATCGTACATTGAATTCTATATCGTCAAGAAACGTTTTGTAGAAAATCCAAATAATGTTGTCCAAGGTTTTCCCATTAAGTTGTATTTTAAGATGAAGTCACTTGCTGTTCTTACTGCAGTATACACAGACAATCCCTTAGGGTTTCAATATTATTTTGAAATGATGAGAAGCTTGATCTACCAAACAAAACATTCTGATACCAACACGATAGCGCGCTTCCACATTTGATAGAAATCCACTTAAACGACACTTTTAATTTAACACCCAAATAATTTAAATTAAATTAGGTCCTTTTAAATTAATGTTTTAGTTCAAAAAATGCTTTGAAACAATTCAAATAACTATAATATCCAGTTATACAATCTGAAAATCAGTTCGTTTGTTAGTTTTTGATTAATGGTGCCGTAACCTAGACATTTTTTTAAGGCCTCAGAGGGAAATATCGTTAAAAAATATAAGAACATTTTTCTGTAGTCATTCTACACGTATGTTACGTCACAAAATTTTATTAAAATCCTTATTTCCCTATCACAAACTTTTTTTTTAATATAAAACATTTTAAAAACACAGTATTTTTGTAGTTTCTTTATTGTTAAAACATTATATACATACTACAGCTCTAATACTTAAATGTCATTAAAAACTTTAAGTTGATAACCATTAGATGTACGATTTTCAAATTAATAGACGTTAAAGTTGCGATTTTCAAAAAATCATGACGTCCCCCAGTTTGAGCTAAAGGTTTTGGTAAAAATTATTTGGTTGGTAGGTAACACATCAATCGCAATATTGTAAATTAGCTTTTGAGAATACACAATGTCTTACTTACTCTTCCGATTGCCAAGCATTTCCATACATTTGATAGTCAGAAATTCAAATTAGATTTTTTACGAAATTATCGCTATTCCTATAACCTACGATATGGAAAATAAATAAAATACTTCCAATGTGAAATAAATTGGGTTGCCAGGATTTTTCAGGAAAATTTATAATATTTGCATCTTACGGCAAAAGGAATGAAGACATGAAGATGGAAGAAGACATTATGATATACCTATAGGCAACCCTCAGAACATGAACACCTTCTTATGTTATTTGTATTGAATATCAATGCGATTATGCGAAAGAAATTGAGACACAAACGAGCGCGTAGAATTCCCTGTTCCAGAAAAGTTTATACCACATTAGAAAAAAACGGGATATAAAATTCATGTTTTCCAGGTTGTCTAAGTTCTTATTCTCTATGCTCTAGATAACACCATCATAAACTACATTTGACAACAATGTCTTCAGCTCCTTTCACTTTTACAAACGGCAAAATGATCGTGAACGGGTAATAGTATCCACCTACAGCGGAAATGCAACTGTTAATGAAATTGTAATAAAAGTGAATAGGCTTTGCAATTAATTTAAAATTAAGTAATAAAGATAAAGAATTACTTAGAATGGTACTATCTTAATCAGGCTTTCCTGGCTAGTTACTTAAATGTATTGTCTATACTCCAAAAAGATAACTATACGCTTGAACAATATAATCTTATCTACATATCACGGTTGACAGTTATATAAATTTTACATTATCGTAGAATCATACCCTCTGGCAATTTTCTAAACAGTACGGTGAAATTTACTATGGATTTGAATACTGTTAATTAGATAAATTAATAAAATATAATACTTGCTAAATTTGAGATAAGCTTAAAAAAATAATGAACTTAGGGGATTTGGAAATGATTACATTATTTACAAACATGTCTGCGCTTGTATAAACGGAAATGGGCGGTTCTTTAATGTTTATATCGTCAGTACCATTATACAAGGTATCTCTGAAAGGTTTGCACATAACATTTCAAAACATTGGTCCAACTATTACCATAAGTATATGCAGAAAAGTAATCAGATGGGTCTCACTTTAGAAGGCTGTAACTCCGTAACCGTACACTTCTGTATTTAGGTAAGTTGGGTTTAACGTCCTAGTTTGGTGTCAGGAATATGTGTTAGCGTTTTGTACACACCTTTTAGAGACACCTTGTATACTAATAAAATACTTGAGATACATTCTAATCAATCCTGTTAAATAAGAGTCGCTTCGTGACATATAATGATATAGCATAGCCCGTAGCATATAATGATAACTTACTACAGAGATGTATGTGCATATATGTAGAGCATGTTAGAATCAATGCTATGTGCTAATTATGCGTTAGAAATTGTATATACATTGTTGAAACTTTTATGTCAAGTTTATTTAGAACGGTAATAAAGAGAAAAGGAGAAGAAGAAGAAAATAAAAAACATACCTGAAACAAAATGCAGCCCGTAAGAAAACATAAATAACAGTATAATATAGTATACTTGTTTACAGCACCAAAATTTCGGTTAAATGATTTCATTCAACGTCACCGTGGTTTTTGGAGAATCTCCCAACTTGCTGTTTCAACTCATTTGCCGATTTTTTATCATAATCAAAATAACGACTGATAACGAAATTATCAATTCCTTAAGAGATTAAGCAATCTATCAATTGTAGAGACAAGTGTATAAATATACAATTTTTGTAATACCTTGATTAATAGCTATATTATCTTAATATAGATTTTTATATCAGTAGCTCTTTGATGAATACCAAGAATTATGAACTTCTAGTTTTTTTACTTTATATGATGGTTACTTTGCATGGTTAGAAGCGACGTTACGTTATTCATCTCCCTCCAATTTGAAGTACGTCCAATCGTTTCTTCTTTTTCAAAATAAGATGACAGTCATAATACATATACTCAGTGACATGGAAATCATAACACCAAGAAGGGTAGGAATTTTTTGACTTGGCAGAAACGTTTAACTACTAAAAGGTAGAAATTGATTAAAATTTCATTCATATGGATCAAGTGGTAATGTCTCATCTGACAGTTCTTTCAGTTTTTTCTAACAATTTTATCAGGTGCATGTGTGCGAGATTTTATTCAGTTCTTTATTGTTTTCGCTTCTGATCGTTTGTTTTGAGGGTGTAATCATGCCTCGAGTGCGCCAACATGGAAATTACCGCCAATTAAGCGAATTCGATAGAGGTCGTATTGTTGGTTTGCGCGAAGGTGGTTTTTCGTTCAGAGCCTTACCGGTGGACCGGAATCAATCCACCATCATGCGCTGCTATCAAGCATGGACTAGGGAGGGTGAGGAACGTCGCAGAAGAGGAACCGGGGGACGAAGAAGAACAAATGAGGTGCAGGACCGCTATCTTCCACTTATGGCAACAAGAGACCGATTCTCCAATACCAGATCAATTGCCGATCAATGGTTAGCTAACGAAGGTCGTCCTGTAACCCTTCGAACGGTTTACCGCAGAATCAGAGCTTTCGGCTTGCAATCCTATCGGCCACATCTTGTGTTACTACTAACGGCTCAACACCGACAGCAACGTTTGGAGTGGTGTAGGTTGCGACTGCAGTAGCACCTAGAGTAGCATAGGGTGGTTTTCAGTGATGAATCGCGATTCTGTTTGGGGATGCATGATGTGCGTATGACGGTCAGACGAACACGTGGGGAACGTCGCAATGTTGAATTTTCTGTTGCGAGGCATGTGCACCAAACTGTGGGGATTAAGATATGGGGTGCTATAACTTATGGGAGTAGGTCCCGTTTGTTATTCATTCGAGGCAATATGAACGCCCAGCGATATGTGGATGGGGTGGTAGAACCCCATATTCTTCCATTTCTTCAGCAGTTGGAAGACCCACTTTTCCAGCATGATAATGCCCGTCCCCATATTGCAAGACATTCTATGGACCGATTTGCAGAGGATAATGTCAATATCTTGCCATGGCCTCCCCGATCTACCGATCTTTCGCCCATCGAGCATGTTTGGGACATTATGGGGAGAAGACTGAGGAACTTGCAGCATCCTCCGCAGACGCTGCAAGCTCTACAGCACGAATTATAGTTTGTTTGGGATACAATACCTTAAAAGGAAATCGACCATCTGCTAGAATCGATGCCACGAAGAGTGGCGGAGTGTGTAACCAATAGGGGGAGACCAACCCATTATTAATAAAAATTCTGTTTATATTTTGTTTTTTTTCATTAAAATTTTAATCGTTTCTGCCAATTTTGGTCAAAAAATTCCTACCCCTTCTTGGTGTTGAGATTTCCATGACACTGAGTATACATACACATCTATATATAGGAGTGAGTTGTAGTATATGTTGTTTGGCATCTTTGAACCCTAAAATGTATCTGCATCTCCATTAAACTTCAGATGAACTGCGATTGCTACCTGGTAAATCAGTGATTGCAGTAAAGAGAATATGGATATTAATGATATCATCAAATCTGATGTGGTAATTTGGTATTTTCTATTGTGATGTGTGTCTTAGACCATATTTGGCCCATTGTACAACCAACTACAAATTTCGCCTATCTGGGGTAGTTCCAACCCCAGTAGTGATACGCTGAGAAGATTATAAAGAACTACCAGCGTGCGTTCGGTAAAGGTAAATATGCTGTAGATGTTGAAGCAATAACAAGAAACATAGCATTATGCAGAGAGAACTTTATAGAACTCGAGAGGGCAAAAACAAGACGAAGGTCATAGTATCTCTCAAGATGGAAATGAGACGCAAAATAGGCCAGAACTTTAAAGCGACACCGAACACTTTGCCTATCTGGGATTCGCTGTCAGTAATGTCAAGCACAAGCAAAGAAGTAAAAGAAAGAATTATTCTGGGAAACCGATGCTATTTTGCCCTTATCGAACAAGTTACCTCTAAACTACTCAATTGAAAATCCAAAACCATTTTATACAAAATTTTAATAAGGGCGGTCTTTACGTACACTTCTAAAGGTTCGTATCCACCAAAGAAACATAGACCAACATATATGTACAGGGAATTTTTCTTTTTAGTATACATAGCCTATGTATACTTTTAAAAGAAATGCGTCAATTTCGCCTATTGCGTAGGCAACCAACTATACAGACAACTCAAGCATGCTGTGACCACAGCAATCAAATTAATTCAATGCTAAAAAATAAAATTAATTTTTATTTAGTGTCAAACAATTTGTTAAGAAATTTAAATCAGAAGGATGCGTAATAAATTCCCATAAAATAAAAATTGAAAGTAATCACGTTTTAACCGAAGTAATGAAATGAAATATTTTATGCTACGTTGAATAATAATGATTAAAAAAAGTTTGCCATCGCTGGGAATTGAACTCGAATCAACTGCTTGGAAGGCAGGTATGCTAACCATTACACCATTTTGCCGCTTATGTATGTGTTTTGTACAAAAGAAATATAATGTGCACGAACCTTACGGAAACATCATGTCGATTTTTATATTTAATAAATAAATCATCATCTGCGTCCTATATACCTACAAGGTGAAATACTTATTTAATATAAACACTGCATCAACATAGCCTTCATACTCAAATAATTCACAACTATAGTGACGTTTGTTTCTGATTTTTAGTTGTCGGTATAGTTGGTTGCATACACAATGGGCGAAATTGTCGCGTTTCTTTTAAAAGTATACATAGGCTATGTATACTAAAAAGAAAAATTCCCTGTATATCAACTTCTATGTTGCACAGTGTTTCATATTGGAAAATAAATTTATCAACTGTCTACACCGGAACAACTTTGTTGCATTTATGTTGCTACTTATTCAGTGTCTTTAAAACCATATGCAACCATCCACACATGAAGCTGCTTGTGTGATAGAATGTTTGTCTGTATTGCATATTTTCTTTTGATTTTTACTACTTTTAACAAAAAGCAACGATATCAACATAATGCAACATAAAGCAACTCGGGGCAACTTTTAGTTGTTGCGGTTGCTGTTTGTTGGTTTATGTTTCTGTGGTGCAACGCTTGCAACATCCGATAAAGCTCACTTAGGAGCATTCGAACGAAGAAAATACTGCAGACGATTTTCGGAGCGATAGAAGAAGAAAGTGTAAGGCGAATAAAGTATAATTTCGAATTGTTCTAGCTACATCGACACAATTAATTGGAAGTAACGTGACATGAATGAAATCTATTTGCTTTCAGAAGAATTCTAGCTGAAGTTCTGTTAATACCCACTTGTGTGCTGACAGCTCTTTGACGCATGGGAATTCTCATTCGTTGTACCAAGACGACTATATATTTTTTCATTTCTAGCTGGATAGAGCCTGATTTATAAATTGCGGACTGCAGCCGCATTTCCGTGGCATTACCTAAAAATAGGCAACCGATCTGTGTTCTTATTACTTGAAGGTACTTTTCTGAAAATTTAAGTAATTTTGTAAGTAGGCAACAGTGATCAACTGAATTATAAAAAAAAGTTGTTATGGTTGCCGTGCTATATGTATGTTTGGTTCTATCAACCTATTTTAAGGGGGGACTACTTAGTTGACCTACTCTGTATACAACATATGATATAGGTACGGCTCGCCTACACCATGTGTAGAAGTACTGTACCTTAGAAACAGCATTGCAGTATTGTGAATTCTAAAGTTGATAAGTTTTGACTTATAAATTATGCAGACTTTTATCGAATATATTCTGACGCAATCATACTGTTATTACATCAGCTCCAACAGAATAAAATGCTTTGTCACAGTGTTACAAAATAGTGTATTCGTATTTAAAAGATCTTAATTTTGGAGCACCCAAAGAGAAATAATCAAGGTTTATACATCAGTAGCTAGCTTCAAAATGAATGTTAATCTTAGAAATTTAGTGGCTCCATAGTTTTACAAAATATGTTTTACATATTCAATTAGTTAAACAAAATTAATCGGTTTCTGCACACATTTTAATAAGTAATTTTTTGATTACGACCCATACAAATTTTACTGGACCAGTCAGAACATCGTCGCTTCATTAATTCTTGATACATTTCTAAGTTTTTAATTGTTATTCTATACAAATTATTCGATTGTTACATAAGTTCGTAGCGTTTTGGTTTCCGTGGCAGCAGTACTGCTTAAGACACCTGTCATACTCATTGTTACGGTAATGTCATAGTGATGAACTAGTCAATACCTCTCGAGTGTGTTAATTTTTAAGAAAGTTAGTGTAATTTATAGGCTAAAGAAAGGGAGTGTCAAGTGGAGAAAAAAGAACATTCCCCACATATCCTTTTGTTTGAGTTTAACTAAGGAGCAAGGGTATCGGAGGCCGCTAGAAACATTTGTGCTGTTTACAGAGAAAACGCCATCGGGATAAATACTGCAAGAAAATGGTTTTCTCGTTTCTGAGAGAGCCATTTTGAAATGAATGATTCTCCACGTTCAGGAACACCGTTGAACTTTGTTGAAGACTGCTTAAACGTTTTAATTCACAATGATCCACGTAAATCGGCTCGAAAATCGGTGAGTATGATGAATTTTGACCAACCGACCATCGTACGATATGTGCATTCCATTTGCAAACTTCCGTACGTTTTGAACGAAAACAATAAAAACCAGCGCGTTACTGTTTGTGCTTTTTTGCTTGCTCGTCATCGTCAACAGCATTGATCGTGCTTACATGCTTGTCCCGGATTGTTGCTGGTGAAAAAATGGAGCCTTTATGTCAACATAAAAACGGAATGGTTTAGCCTTCAGAAAAACGTGGAAAACCTAATACCTATCCATAGAAAATAGATATGGATAGATTATGCATCTGGTGGGAAAAAAGGCGTCGACTATTATGAATTGTTTCCGGTAAATGTAACCATCACTGCTGAGGTTTATTGCCAACAACTTAAATGACTTGAGGCTGCAATCCAAGAAACACAACCAGGAAGACTGCATCAAACGATTTTGCAGCATGGTAACGCTCAGAAGCTTTTAATCAAAAGCTCGGTTGAGACGTTGTCCGATATCCACCCTATTCTACAGGTCTGGCTCCAAGAGATTTTCATATTTTCCGCTCTGTATCCAACAAGCTCCAAGGAATCTTCTTTCATAACGAAGCTGTTTTTAACATCAGCTTGACGAATTCTTCAACTCCAAACCAAAAGTTGGGAGGCGATTATCAACAACGCAGGATTTTTGAAGAAGATCCTAGATTACGGATACAGTACAGTACAGTAGGAGTTGTATCAAAATAGGCTCCGACGGAAACTGGAGGAAGATATAATAGATGACAACCACACAGCGAAAAACTTGTGGAAAAATGAAAAGAGACAATTAAGAAAGCAGCGATTGAAGCTTTGAACACAATAAATGTTAACAGAAACACTTGGTTTGACAAGAAAGTTGAAGAACTACTAGAGAAAAAGAAAACAGCATTCATTAAGTATAAGAACAATCAGATACACGAAGGGTACCACAGATAGATTAAAACCAGAAATTCAGTTAATAAGGAAATTAATAGCATAAAGAAGACCTATTGAGAAACATATATGAAAAATTTAGAAGATGCTTTATACGGAGCGTAGCCAAAAATAAGCAGAACCAAAAATTAATGAATGTATGTATATATCTTATGACGACAAAGAGCGTACATCTTCAAAAGCAATAAATTGCAAGGAAGCAGACCACCAGGTAGATCGCCTAATCGCTGGGTGCAAAGTTGAATATAATTTTCTACCGAATGATAGCCGAACAAACAGAAAGAAATTCCTAGGTGAAAGAAAAAGAAGACATAGTTGAAAATACGCGGTATAATATATTTTTAATTTTCAAGCGTAATACAATGATGTGCAATGACAAAGCAGTTATAACGGAAATCAGATAACTAGTATGATGCTCTTAATTTTTGATAATATAAATCTGAACCCTGAACCATAGCCAGCTCGCGACGCGGGGATTTCTACGAAATTATGATTTAAATCAAGAATGCCGGACAAAGGTTGTGTTATGGTTGATAATATGCCAGTATGAGTAGCTTCTATGGAACCACGGAATATGAGATGATTTGTTATTCTCAACAAGGCTGCTATGATCTACAATACCAAAAGTCTGATGATGCGAACAAAGTTCGACATGATTTTTTGATTTATGATAATTTCCAAAACGAAGTATTTTTAGATTTTTTCTTAAGTTAATATATTTTTCCTAGTAGGCAAGGGTAGAATAAAATTTTTATATGGTCAAATTGTGTAATGGTGTAATAGCTTTTGGGGGAGAATATGAGATCTCACTTTCTTTTCAGTCAACAATCAAAACAATAATGTTAGCAACGATATTTGCACAAATCAGAAATTATTTATTATAAGTACAATATCATGAGTCTTTTAAATGTTATTTTGTAACAAAGTTTTCAGTTATTATTTCTAAAAATGTATCTTCACTAGCCTAAAGTTACTGGAAAGCAAAAATCTAAATTTGTACTTAAGAAGTGAATATAAAAAGCCCTTATAAATAATAAACTTAGTATTGCAATAATATGTTGGAACGTCTATAAGCGTATTTTTTTAAATAATATTTATCTTGAGGAGTCGCTACAAGCCATTTTAAATTATTTTTGTTAGTACTACCTACAGTAATTGTTGTGTATTCCGGTACATAATTCAGAGTTAATAATGCACGTTAGATATTTTATGAAGTAACTGGATCTTTCATGCTGTTAATAGCACATCATTTAATGGAAGTAAGTGTTATATTAAAATACTTAATCCTAAGAATATATTTATTAAAACATAATGGTAATTGTTATAGGATAAGAACTAATAACTCCTTTGTTGTAAAATTCATTAACATTTTCTTCATTTTTATATGTTTGTTTCCTATACTGATTCTTGTCAAAATATATTTAATTTCTTATTTTGTCAAGTATTGTATGGTGTGATTTTATCTCAGGATGTTGGTTTCAGTTTGATAACATTTGTAATAGAAATTATCATTAAGTGAGGCCACTTCTGAATATATATATAGGCCCTTATTTTGTTAAGAGATTTCTATTAAATTAATGTTATCAGAATCTACACAGTTAAAGGAATCCTAAAGCGACTTGGCAACCGAGAATTAAATGTACGAGGGGAACTCAAAAACTTATCTACCTAGCCATGAAAAAAAAGAGACACAAACCTGTTAATAATTTTATTTTTCAATATAACATTCATCTATATCAACGCACTTGCGCCATTTGTCCGGAAGTTGGTTAACACATTCATAAAAAAATTCCTTTGATTGAAAAGCGAAGTAGTCGTCGACAATCTGTTTCAGTTCGTTATCTGAGTAAAATCAGATGGTGCTATATCTGGGCTGCAAAGTGGGTGATCAATCTCTGACTTTTCGAGCCATGTGGAATCACGCATTGTCATGCAAAAGCAAGATGATTTTATAATGCACGTGTTGGTGTTTGTCACAAATGACGTTTCTTAGATTGTTAGCATATATTTGATCAACGTACCCAAACTTTTTGAGCACCACATTTTTGACCTTCCGGAAGACTCCTGCAATATATGTGGTATCAGCATGACGGGGCTCCGCCTCACCGAGGAAGACAAATGATCGAATAGCTGCATACCGATTTTCCAAATAAATGGATTGGTAACGGAGGTCCTGTAACATGGCCACCTAGATCACCCGACTTAAATCCTTATTTAAGGGGTCACTTCAAGCAACTTGTTAATGCCGTGGAAATAAATGATTGTCATGAATTATTGCAGGAGGATCCGAGATGTTGAAACTCATATTACAAATATTATGAATTTATTACGCGTGCAAGAGAGTTTAGTTCGTCGTTGCCAGTTGTGTATTCAGGAGAATGGACTAATTTTTGAACATTTACTGTAGTCTCAATGTTGCTTTCTGTTTGTTACAATAAATATTTTTCATTTTTTTTTAAATATGATTACTCATTAGTGTACAAAGAGGTAATTATTTTAAAAACCCTATAACTTCTTAACAAGGAAAGATAGAACCTATGTTCACATGAACATTTGTTCATGAAATTACATGTAGTTTTCTTTGCCAAAATTTGTAAACATGCTAAATAATCACCCTGTATAACACACTTAACCATTGCTTTCATGACTAGGCGAATAAGTATTTGAGTTCCCCTCGTAACCTTTTTCATCGATAAACCATTATATTCGTTTCCCTCTCCTCTACTTGACCTTTGGAACGCCAACTGCGGCCAATGTAAAAGCAAAACGTTTTTAAATAAATAAAATATATCTTGAAATTGGAGTTGTGTGCATTATGTTCTTAAAGGATGGTAGCTTGTACTAGGGTGATAACATTTCATTAAATTAAATCCACTTACGAGGGCAGTCTTTTCAGTTTTTAAGTCGACCACTAGATGGTGCTATTGAGATGTGTCAGTACTATTTTCGTAAAATTTGACATTTATTATTGTGAAAACAGGGGCAACTTAGAAATTGGCCGAGTAGCTTGTTCACAGTGAGTGTTTAAAAACTACAATTTTGCGAAAAAAATGGAAATTTCACGTGAAGGTTTTCGTTAGATGATTGTTTACGATTTTAGTAAAGACCTAACTCAACAACAATGTATAGAATCACTTCGTTCAAATGTTGGGAATGCAGCACCATCAGAAAGACTGTTTACAATTGGTTTGCAGAATTTCGTCGAGGTCGTGTCGTCCGTCAGTGATGAATTTCGTGAAGATCGACCAAAATCGGTTGTTATTCCAAAAAACATCGATGCTGTGCGCAACATGATTGAAGAAGATCGGCATGTGACTTACAGTGAGATACGCATCCTTAGCAAAAAAAGCGCGTATTAATTGGTGTAAGAAAATGCTCAAAACATTCAACCGAGGAACTGCAAAATCCTTATACAACATCGTAACAGGTGACGAAACTTGGATATATTCGTATGAACCGGAAACTAAGCAACAATCCATTGTTTGGGTGCTCCAAGATGAACCGAATCCCACAAAGGTTGTTCGTTCACGAAGCACTTCCAAGAATATGATCGCTTGTTTCTTCGGTTGTACTGGACATGTCCCAACCATTCCTTTAGAGTTTAGAGTATCGAAAAATAGTTAACGCTGAATCGTATACAACAATTTGTTTGCCAGAAGTCATCGACGAAATCAGGAAAATCAACCGAAAACGTCGCATTATTTTTCACCATAACAATACCAGCTCTCACACAGCACGTCAAACAATTGAGTATTTGAAAGAGAAATACATCGAATTAATGTCTCATTGCCCGTATTCACCTGATTTATCGCCTAACGACTTCTTTGTGTTCCCGAATGTTAAACGAAAAATATGTGGACAGCGATTTTCATCACCTCAAGAAGCTGGTGAAGCCTTCAAAAACCATGTGTTTGAGATATAAACTTCAGAGTGGAAAAAATGTTTCGAGAATTGGTTTGAACGAATGCAAAAGTGTATAAATCTTAAAAGCGAATATTTTAAAAAACAATAATACAGTTTCTTCCAAAAAAATTTTTTTTCCCTAGTTTTTGTAAAAACTTAAAAGGCTCTCCTCTTGTATCGTAAATATATATTGATTTTGCCGTGTTTGCATTACTTTTGGCAATTTTTATCGCATATTAATATGATTTTTTTTGATACTTTTTTGTCTCATTTTAGTCTTGGATGTATTGACCATGAGTTAAAAAAATCGCAAGTAGTAACCTCCCTTATTTGATGACGCTTATTTTGAGTCACTTTAGTAGCCTCTAAAGTGCCACTTTTGTTGCTACTCTCGGGCATTTGATAAACAACGGAAAATGCCACAATGAAACGCATATACGTTTTAGTTCTTAAATGTCGTCATCATCTATATTTGGGTCTTTGTCTCATTACATAAGGTTTTGATGTGGATACTTACGTCTCTGCACTGTGTTGCTCATCAGATCTTTTTTCTCTTTATTGTATTTTGTCATATAGAAGCATCTTTTCGGTCTCTTTCTTTTATAGTATTTCTAATAGTTTTATATATCAAATGTCATCTCCATCACCATATAATGAATGCGCGTGTTTGCCCTTATGATATTGAGCATCAAAGATTCTTAAAATGATGTACCTGACCGACGATTTCTACAACTATTTTCTTCGTATGTGATATTCGTACTGAGGATCCATAGCTTTAACTGTCTGTTCGATAGATTACAATATTTACATTTTAGTGCTACACTATATGAGTGCTAGAACGCTAGTTGTTGTGAATCCTCCTATTAAAGTCCCATTAAGCAACGAGCATTCTTATTATATTATTAAAATCAGTTACAATAAACCAAGGTCATAACTTTTTTGTACATATCGGATTTTCCGATTTCAGATGTGTATCCAAGTTGTGTCAAGTTGTCATTTCAATACTTTTTTTAGTTTATTTATAATTTTATATAATTTTACAATCTGTCACGTGAAAGATTTCCAGCGAAAATTATCTTATATTAACACTAAGCAAGTTTGATAATGTACAAGTACAAGTACATTGACACTACACTTCATTTTATATGAGTCGGGTTGGTAAATCTATTGTCTTGAACCTTTTTGAGTCTAAGCTCTTCGTCATCAGCATCTAGTCGGCATTCCACTAGTGTGTTTGGATGAGCACTGAGCCTATCACAGTAGGGAACACTACACTTTTGTATTTCTTCGTTGACTGTTGTAATGCCTAAGTCCTCGAATATTACCCATCAATAACGTGTTCCAAAACATGCAGGTATTCACGTATTGACGATTTGTTAGGTAAATTGGTCCTACAACCCTGCGCTTTATTATGCCCAGCCATACATTAACGAAAAACTTTCTTTGGTGACCAAATTCACGAAATTCATGGGTTTTCCTCAGCCCAATAGTGAGTTTTATGTATTTTAAACATGCAATCTCTGGTAACCATGCACTCATCGCTCCAAAGAATACATCTCAAAAAGTCACTAGTGTCACGAATTTTATTTAAAATCGTGTTGGAAAAATTCAATTGGAATATCATCTTCATGAAGAAGCTGAACTTTGCAGACATGATATGGATAGGGAAGGTTTTCTTGTAGAACTAAATGTACAGTCTTGTTACTAGGAATAGCTAATTGCCGGGTATTCACGGAGAGACCAGCGTTCGCATTTCTTTTGACCACGAACCAATTTCACGAACACGTTGGTCCAGCCTTCGAAATACATTTTCTCTACTTCTTCGTAGCATACTAATTGAAAGTAAAGTTCATTATAAATGAACGAAAAAAATTAGCGATGTAAGATCATTAAGAAAGCATAAGAACTAATAAAAATTATACAAATAATCAGAGATATCACAAAATTAAATCAAACAAATCGAATTTATTCGATTTTGTAGTGTCAAAATTTGACAGTACCAACTGATTGTTGCAAGAAGCATGGTACAACATTTTAGCATTAGGATTTTCGACTTAGAATTTTACGAAGAATATTGCCATATGTAGCTTTTTCTTTAATATGTAAACATTCTCTATAAGCACTAAAAAATTCAAACGCTATCCAACAGATCCTTTTCCAATGCCATTGGAGTTTACAGTTACTAAAATGTTTGTTAATAGTTTGTTGCTTTATTTCGTTAAAATTCATGTTAATTAATAAAGTCAATTATAAAATATTATTGATAATTTTAGCAGGTTTTATTAGCTTTTTCTCGCTTTACACGTATTTGGACGTGATAACACGTTGTTTTCAAGCCCAACAGTATTTGTATTGTTTTGAGTGATTCATGAAAGTATGTTTATAATTTAATAGTTGTGCTTTAAATTCATTTGCCAATTGATCATCCATTAACAAAGTGGAACGTGTCTTTAAAGTCATTATTACTAGTGACTCCTAAATTACTATCTAATACCTGTGCAATTTATGCTAAGTGTACTTTATGCTTATTTTTCTTAACAAATGTGAATATTATAAATTGTATAGACTATAGAGGGTGTTTAAAAAATACGTTCGTGTATTTTACCCACTTATAGATCTCATGAATACAAACAAAAAAGTCGTCATAAACATGGGTTCGAAATCAACCGTTTTCAAGATACAGCCATAGTAGGAGTGCAGAATCGTATTTATCATGTCTGCTATGGAAGTGGATAAAACAACATTTTATTGAGTTTTTGTAAGTGTCAATATTGTTATTGTTGTTTTTGGAATATGTATACCAACGCGGAAATGGCAGATATGCACTTCATGTACGGTAAGGTCAATGGTAATTCTTGAGCCACGTCACTTGTGTGCTGAAGCATTTCCGAACCAGAAATTTTTTACAAATTTGCATCACCGTTTGCCCGCAGTTGGCGCACTTAGATCAAGGTGGTGGTCGGCCTAGATCAGTTTATACTCCTGAAGCGGAACTTAACATTTTAAGGAGGATTGAAGAAAATCCAAGTGTCAATACTAGAAGACTTTCTTCCGAAACAAATATTAATGCTTCACTAATTTGGACAATGTTACGTGAGGAGCAATTGTACCAATACCATCTGCAAAGGGTACAGGTTCTTATTGTGCCTGATTATGCTGCACGTCTGGTGTTTTGCCGATGGGCACTGACAAGAGTTGCGGAAAACGCAATCTTATTTACTGACGAAGCTAGTTTCACAAGAAATGTCATTTTTAATTTCCACAACAGTTATGTTTGATCAGATGAAAACAATGATTTTCAATTAACGTTTGGCTTGGTGTTTTTGGAGACCATGTGATAGGACCTTTTTTTCTTCGGAACCTTTAGACTGGCCAATTGTATCTTGACTTTTTGCGTAATGCCTTACCAGTATTATTAAAAGATGTACCCCTCATTCATATAATGAATATGTGGTTCACGCACGATGGGGCTCCTGCACAATCATAGTCAGAAATTTCCTAAGCGTAGTTAGATTTTTCTGAGTGTTTATAATTGTATGAGCGTATGTGTTCTTTGTATCTGGTGTCAAAATTTCTAATTGTTTGACATATTTATACATAATTACAACGTGAAAAGTTTAATTTGCAAATACCTGATTTTAACAAATTGTTTGTTCTATCTTTTGCGTTGAATAAGGTGTTGAAGGCGTTTTTTCTTGTTTTATAAATCACTTTAAATCTACTTGATTTGATTACAATTTTAGCAATTTTCTCCGATATATCACCAAAATAGGGAATTGAAATATATTTAACATTTTCAGAGTGGTCTTTAGAATATATTCTTTGAATTGCTAATATATAATCTTTCCTTTTGATTAGTGTGTCTATCGGTTTTGTGTTGTATCCATTACTGTGTGCAAAAGAAAGATTACACTTAGATAAACACTTATTAGAACACAATCATGCATTGACATCAAATAATATAATAACATGTTTACACTTCTGTGATGATAAACGTAAATTGGATATACTCGACGCCTTTCAAATTCACAAACACACCTTTAATGAATGAGCAAATTGAGCTCATAAATTCCCCGCTATTGGAAGTTTTGGAATAGAAGACCAGAGCCCTAGCTACAACCAAAGAATATAGATCTATCTATATTCTTTGCTACAACTGTTTACTTCATTAAATGCCTTTGAAAATGACATACAGTGCTTCCCAAAAGTAACGGATAAATTCTATAAAATCGTTGAGAAACATATTTCATAAAAATACTCGGACACGTCGATTTTTATTTTTAAATTGTCATTTAGAGATGTAATTTTCAACCCCCCACCCCTCAACCCCTAAGCCCTAGCAACTCCAACTTTAAAATTTCAAATAGCAAAGTACCCCTTATGATACCTCATCTGATAGTTTTTCAAAATCGGTTGATAAATAACGGAGATATTTACCAAAATGTATTCAATTGAAAGTGCCAATATTCGAGCAGGCGTTGATACGGTTCTAGCAATGAGTGTTAAAAACAATTGAAGTTTATCGTACTCAGTACGTTTTAATGTGTTTATGTAATATTTTTAAGCCTGGACGAAAAGAAAATTTTTTTTTACGAAAAAAAATTTTTTTTTATCAAAAAAAATTTTTCTTCGTAATTTCTCAAAACCCATCGCAATGTTTACAGGACGTACTGAGAACATAAACTGTGATGAGATCTATAAGTGGGTAAAATATCTGAACGTACCTATTTTACTTAATAAACGTTTATCGATTAGTTAATTACTGTCAAATGGAAGATTACACCTATTTAATGGATAGTTTTAATTCATATTACGGCATGTTATTGTGATAAAGCGATATATTTTTGATGTGCAATTTGTATCTTGGATTTGCAATAGTTTAAAATACGAATTAAATTTGAAGTATCTATGAAAATCATATCATTACAATGTTCTATTCAGTTCCTGTGTGTTTCTCTAAACAACGTGTATAACTTAAATTTTTTACATTACGTTCTGGTTTCGAAACGGAACATAAACTTCTGTGCTACTAGCAACAACCATTTATGTGCATACGAAGCCAGAATTTCATTTTATAAGTCATGCTAGCATCCGGGGTCTAAGGGAGGTCAAGATAGATAAGGAATAATTTACTAAAACGTAATGATAATTCTTAAAAATGAGTTTAACTGTAAGTGATTGGTATGGTAGGTAAATATGTACTTACCCATATGATTTTAAAACCAATTAATTTTACATTTGAAGAGCTACTATGAATTAAATGCAATTTACAGAATCAGGAATTATTCAGTGCTTGAGTTAGTGAATCAAGATTATGAAAAGACAACTGGATTACTATTAAATTGCAACTGCACAAATAGTTAATTAAACAATTAAAACGCATGGTAATATATACACGACGTCCTTGAAGTGTATATAAAAATAAACTGTCAGTTGTAATAATTCTTCTCGCAAATAGATCAATTAATTATACATTACTCTTATAGGTATAATGCAGGGCAGAAGTAATAATTTGAAATCGAAATTAACTAATCGTAACTATACTAAAATCATTTTGGACCAATTTATATAAATTTAGACTGTAATTCTCTTGGCGAACTTAAACCTACTGTTGTATACTAGAAAAACAAAGTGCGGAAATGATGGGTATTGTTGAGAGGTACTACAGTACTACTTGTGATTGTGATTGAGCGAGGTCTAAGACGCGGTATTCCAAGCATCTCTTTGCATTTAGGCCATATTTGGCCCATTGTACACTCTAACTACGAATTTTACTTAGCTGGAGTAGTTCCAACTTCCAGCACTGATTTTTAACGTGTCACACATCGCAGTGGCTCGGGACGTACGGCTTTACTTCTTAACCGACAGAAGGCCCACTTGCAAATTTTTCTTCGTTAGAAAAACCTCACCGACCTTGGCCTCGGCCCTTGGATCCAAAAGCAAATGCGCTAAGCACTAGTCCACCGAGGCCGATGAAAAGCTACAGTGTTCCAGTATCTGTGAGTCCTGTCAAGTCCTTCTGACGAATCAGGTAACACACGTCATCGATCACATGATCAATGATGGCCGTTACCAATACTTCACAGTAAATGTGTAATTACTGAATACTACAACTGGTCAAATTGTTATTTTTCTTTTGTAACATTGGACAACCAAATATAATCATAAAGTATATAGATTTTGATATGTAGTAAAGAAATCGGGTTATATTTCATTACATCATTTTTGTAAGGTTCGTAACACTTTGGACACGTATACATTCTAATGTTTTGACAGACGTTTTTACCTTTGTTTGGTATTTTACTACAGCAGGGTCATATAATTTTTAAATTGTCAAAACATCATAGAGACGTGCAAAATCGTGACGTCATGAAATACTTCGATGAAGTGCCATTACCTGATTCGTCATACGAACTACATATTGGTTATCTGGTTATCATATACAGGATGTCCCACGACGTGAGGTCACTACTTCGTGTACGTAATTTTTAGACCAAATATAGTTAAAAAATCTAATAAAGTTATGCTCTAAAGTAAACCGTATTCAAAATACAGAGTGTTAAATTATTATTTATTAAATAATTACAATTTCAGGAAAGCCAATATTTATTTTTATTTTAGTTTAAGATACTTTGCTACACACATATATCAGCAAAATTCTTGGAGTACCTACTGAAATACAAAAGTGCTTGCGTTTTCTCAAATAAACTAGTTTATTTAAGTTAATTTGATAGGAAGTATATAAAATGTTATGTTTAAAGTGCCAATAAACCTGGTAATCGAGGCACTGTAATTATATAATAATAAAAAAATTCACTATAAAAATTGTTCAACATGGCCACCGTTGCTCTCGAGACACATTCTGGCTCTTATTAGGAGAGATCTGGCTGCCCTACTTAACATGTCATTGTAATTCCGAATTACTCCCGCTGCCTCAAAAATGCATCTCCTAAAATCTTCAACAGTCTCTGGTGGTGTTTGGTATACCATATCTTTCATATGGCCCCACAAATAATAATCTAAACAAGTTAAGTTCGGAGATCTTGGGGTCCAGGGGTGCTGTTCTCTACCAATTATATGTCCCGTTGATTCAAAAATTGTTTTACACGTAACGCATGTTACAGTCGCAAAAAAAAGCCCCACGTTGGGCGCCAATTTGTTACAGGCCAATCGAGCTTTTTCGACGATTCGTAACTATATTGATGGAAAAGGACCTACAGCTTAGCTCAGAGGAGGGGGAGTTCGTAAAAATCGCTTATGGGAGAAAATCTTTAGTTGTGTACAGGGCGAGTCAAAATAAGTGAGCGTCACCTTCCAAATCCAGCTGATTGTGTAGGTCCTCGTGGAAGGCCGAGAAGCCAACAGCTTACGGGAATGGAACCTACCTTTGCTTGTTGTGCCTCCTCCTATATATTTAAAGCTTGCAAATTTCTTACACCAACAAGTACAAAAGACACAATAAGAGACAGTAAACTTTAAAACACATATAATAAAATAAATAGAATGTGGCAATACAATAAACGGACACGAGTTATTATAACGCAAAAGTTTGCATTACACGGTTAAAATCCTTGAACGTTCAGGAAACTCGTCGCCACTGGTGCAACGAGATTTACGTTATGCATTCAGTTATAAAACACCAGTGACGCTGAAGTTCACAAAAGTAGAGTATAATCTAGTAGTTCTATCATAAAACAGATTAACACATATGGCGACTGAAGGTCATTTTTTTCTTTGCAATTATATGAAGTTAAATTTGAAGTCTGCAAGTCAACGCGAGCAAAAAAACTTGTTTGTCACAACATAAAACTGAAAGTTTTTACCTTGAATTCCGGTGGATGGCTTAGAACGAGGCAAGCACAACGGCGGCAGTTTTCGGTTGCGGGGTCGAAAATAATAAAGGGCCAGGAAGACAACGTTCTTCGGGGCAGCGTTCGGAGCGATGTAGCTGTTACGTCCCTGGAGAGGGCCAAGCTGGTTTCAACCAGCTAGCGTGGAGACAGAAGCGAGGCTTTTTCGGACGACGGGAACGAACCAAATTCCAGCAAAACACTTGCACGATTTCTTTATTTCCCTTTTACATCACAAAGATCCGAACTAAATTCGACAGGAGCAATTGTCCAAAACCAAGGCGTACATTTTGCTATCGCTTATATATCCAACTAAGTCGATTTACTCTTGCTCCACAGCGAACAAAAACGGTACGGTAAAACGTAGGATAGCAAAAGCGCCGCGAAGAAAAGGAAACGATCTGCCAGGTTACCCGTCGGTCTCGAAGGTCTGACTTCCACTAACTTTCTTTACGGCCCCTGTACGGGCGACCGGAGTCCGCGAAGCTCGAAAATGCGGCAAACAAATTAAGAAATTAATTCAAGTGTAGCGGCAAATTTGAAAATCACATAACAAAAGAAAATTTGCTGCTTTATAAATACGGCATTTGCATAATGTCGTAGTTTTTAGTTTTTAGTAAAGTTTTGTTGTGTATCTCCCTCACTTTATTATTCTTGGAATTGGTTGTGCTTTTATGTCTTGCAGTTAATTATTCTGGTATAAGAATCAGTAGTATTTTCATAAAAAGTTTCTAACAATAAGTAACAGAACGCACAGTAATAAAACGACACTAAAGAGACAAACAATAAAAGTCCCACACGCGTAAGGGCTAATACGTTCCACATTAAATATTTTAAAATTAAACTGTAAATTTTATGATAATTGTGCAATACAGTTGGTCAATAATTCATTCATTTTATACCTTTTGGTGTAAGGGTTTAACGATTTTTATAGTGTGTAGGTTGCGTACTCACTTTAAGTAGTTATAATTTAATTAAGTATGTTCTCTTAATTTTTTAGTTGACTTATAAAAAACAATACGAAAACGAACAGGAAGAAAGCAAACGAAAAGAAATTTTCGCTGACAACTTACATAAATTTGAAGAACACAACAAAAAGTATGCAGCAGGAATTGTTTCGTACACATTAGGAGTGAACCAGTTCGCAGACTTAACACCTGAAGAGTTTTCAAGTACCCTAACGTCTATGCATGTTTCTGCGGTAACTGGAAGACTTCCCTTAGTTTTCTCATCTAATGTGAAAGTTCCTGATTCCATTGACTGGAGAGAAAAAGGTGTTGTGTCAGCTGTTAGAACTCAAAGATATTTGGGAGCAGCCTTCGCTTACAGTGCTGTAAGATCAGTCAATAATTTATCTTGGTAGCATAATTAGTTTAACTGTGTATACAAATGTTATTAACTCTTATGAAAGGATTGTTTGACGCAGTTACCGAATTGCTTTGTTTTCAGGTTTGTGCACTAGAAGCACATCTGGCTATTAAAACTGGCAGATTAGAAGATTTAAGTGTTGAAAATCTAATTGACTGTACTTATAATTCTACCTACCACAAATCTCACGGCCTTCCATCAGATGCTTTCGAATATGTGAAGAAAAATGGTGGAATCGACACGGATATGTACCCCGAAGATGGCAAAAGAGGTCAATGTCGTTATGATCCTAAATATTCCGGATGTACATGCAGTGGCGTCGTTCGATTACCTCTAGGTGATGAATTGGCGTTAACAAATGCTGTTGGCACCATTGGACCAGTATCTATACTTATCGATGCTACAAGAATACAGTATTATAAAGGCGGTGTATTTGATGGTTATTGCGATCCAAGCGATTTAAATCACGCTGTTATTGTTGTTGGTTATGATACTACCAGCGATGGAAAGCCCTACTGGATTGTGAGAAATTCTTGGGGGATTGGCTTTGGAATGCAGGGATATATGTTCTTAGCTCGTGATAGAAACCAATGTGGCATTGCTAATCTGGCTTCGTATCCCATCGTTCCCTAAATATATTTTGAAATTTCTATTCACTATTGTAAAATATTTAACTTTAATTGTCCCGTATATAAAATTATTATAACCTTTGCATGTATTATTTTGTAATATATCCCGTTACACATCAAACATCTAAAATTAAGGAAATACATTAGCTAAGACTGTAGCGAATGATTTTCCACGATAATCCATCTACAATTTTTTAAGACATGTGGATTGGAAGGATGGCAAATTTTGAAACAAAATTCTCATGATCATCAGCATAAAAGAACATAGCTGAGATAATTTGGTAATTTCGTAATTTCTGCTAAAAATATTATTTACTTTATTAATTAAATAAGAAAAATTACCACTAAATTTTTTATTCATTTTTTCATTTTTTATAACATTTTCGGGAAAATTAGTAATATGCTTTGGGTATCTACTGTGGATTTTTCATTGAACAATAGTGGCTTAATATGAAAATGCAATTTGTTGTGGAAATTGTAAAGAATTGACCCGCTATAATTTCCCAGAATTGAATTCTAGGACCAGGATCATTCTTTAGCGAGTTTGTGATTCATTTAATTTATACAGATGAATTTACAAGAGTTGAGACTTATTTAAAAGGAACTTCTTAAATAAATTAATATGAAAATTATTTTATACACATACTTAGTAAAACATATTTAAACGCACTTAAACGACTTCTTTAATTTCTGGTCTGCTATTTCTAGGACAATCCCTAACATTATCAACTTCTTTAAATTCTTTTCTATCGCAATAATTCTGGCGTGTATCATGATGGGTTTGAGTATTTATTCTAGATCTTCCCTTGTATCCGCTTACTATTGTCAAATTTTATAATCACTACAATTTCAAATAGTTAAGTTTAACTTAATCAAACTACTACTGTAAACTGCAAATAAAGATGATTGAGATAATGGAGTCCTAGCAAGACTTGTCACGTTTATAATTTGTCGGAGCAATTATTTCATCGATACCATCAATTGGCTTTTTGCCAACAAAGCCATGGTGCACATCTTTCATAATTGTCAGGTGTATTTGTTTTCAACAAGTAACATATTAGGGCAAGTAGAAAATAAAACATGGGTTGCATTCCTCTTGGAATGTGCTTTCAAACGATGTGTCACTTGCCACACTCTTGCATTTGACAAAACAAGTTACGGGTGGTTGCACGCTTCCGGGCGAAGATAAACTAAGAACCCCCTGAAATGTAGCCAGTGAACAACTAACATTGATGTGTTTTAGGAATTTTTACAGAAATATTGCATATTCAAGTTACACATTTTACTCCAGTTAAAGTTTTCACATGGTATATATTCAGTATTTGAGAGTCCATGAAATACCGAATGAATGACAGCCTAACATTACAAATTTAAATAAAATGAGCGATTACTCTAAAAGTCACGATAGATATTTGAGTACAACCAATTCCCTGGCCAGATAATATGATAAAATAATAATAAAATAAGATAGAACAAGTACAATTCATAGAAGAAGAAAATACATAGAGCAACAGCCAGAAAACTAAATTCAGTGCAGTGACGATAATCCACGAAACCACGAGGTGTTCGGATTAGCGGCTTTTTCGGATTACCGAGAATGGACTTGATTTAAAACAGAAATAACCTTCTTTTAATTTTTTATTGTATTAGTACAGTACATACCTACAACATATTTTGAAAATAAGTATTAATTCTAAAAAATAATAAAATAAAATGCAAACGTTGTACGTGTATAATTATAAAATATAATAAAATCACATATTTCGTTCAAAATAGTCCTCAAGTATTGCTTGTTATTGGTTAATAAGATGTGCCGCTATAACACTTTCCTGAATTTATCTTAGCAGTTCCATTTGCTGAGAAGGAATTTCGTTTGCCCTGCACCAAGTTGTATAAGTTTCAAAGCACTGAAGATCTTCTTTGTGTTTGACTAAATTTGTAGATTTAACTACCTACATCGTCATCAACTTTTTCTTGAAGTATGGCGTATGGCGACTGTATCGTTCTGTGTTTCAGATGTAATTACGAGTCAATTCCCGTTTTTGCCATTTAGAATACCAACCAACGACTGATATAAAAGAAAATTTTCCGAAACTCTAACAGAATAGATACGAACGGCGAAGAAAACAATCAGCAGCTGATAATGACAGGAGCTTATAATGATAAGGTTGGAATTAGGACAATAGACGAGTTTGTAGGACAACATGAGGATCAGACGGTGGACGATAACGGAGAACGGTTGATAAATATACGTAAAAAACAAAATTTTAAAATTTGTAATACGTTCTTTAAACGTAAATGAATACATCAATATACATGGGAGAGACCATCTTTAAATTACAAGTCAATATTAGTCTATGTTATCACTCATCAAAGAACAATGCTTAAAATAAAGGATGTGAGAGTAAAACGAAGAGCTAATTGTGGGTCGGATCATTATCAATGCCGAAGTGTCATTTCCTTACAGCTCAATAATGAACGCATCAAGTAAAGACATAGATTCCTATAACCGCAAAGACGATCAACCAAAGAATAATTTGAATTCACTTCAACAAGACAGTATTAGAGACTTGTACCAAAGGAGGCTAAATATTATACTAAATGGGAAAGATCCATTAATGGTGTAGAAAAAGAACATAAATATTACACACGCAATACATTAAGCAGCAAGGGGTGCTCTGTAGTAGAAAACAAAATCAACCATGGTGGAATGATGATATTCAAAAAGCTGGTGTGGTCAAAAAAGCAGTGTATAATAAATGGCTGACAAACCAAACGCTAGAAGTATGACAAGAATATAAAATCCTAAATAGGGAAGTTAAATGAAAAATCCGAGTTACAGCAGCCCCAGCAACATCTCCAACTTAATAGAAAATGAAGAATGGAAACATTACGAAACTTTACTGTTACAGGATCTAGACACACACAGAGAATGAACAGACGAAGAATAAAATCTAGTAGTAATTGAAGAACAGGATATTGCGGTGTCGGTAGAAAAAGTTAAGCAATGTAAAACGTATTAAAAATAGAAGAGCATCAAGACCCAGGCGTACGACATATGTACTCGTATATGTACAGAATTAATCAAATATAAAGGAGACAAACTACTCGATATAATATGCAGGTTGATGAATAGATGTACAGAAAAATATCAGTTACTAGAGGAATGGCAGACATTACACATAATCTCAAAAAAAGGTAACACAAAAAAATTACAGGTGCATAAGGGTAAATAGTTCCATCAACAGATTATTTAGAAAAATAAATATCGAAAAACTAGAGACCGTAGCAGAGAAAGACATACGTGAAGAACAAAGCGGATTTAAAGCAGGCAGATCATGTGTTGACAAGCCTTTTGTTTTGCAACAAATTATCTGTTTGGGCACTTCTTAGGATGAGGAATACTAGATGGCCAAAGATGATTTTTGACTGGACTCCCCAGGGAAAATAAAGAGCGGTAGACCTCGGCGGTCCTGGAATGAAGGTTTGCGAAGAGCGATGGAGACGTGAGGAAACAATGAAGGAGACGCACAATATAGAAATGTGTGGCGTGAGGCAACAGGAAGGCGGCGCGGCGTCTTGCCGTATAATGCCGATACATATTGCTGTGATACGGCTAATTATTATTTCGCCTTAGTTTGGTGGCGACAAAAAAAGTTGCTGTGAAACAGGGGATAACATTGTGCATACATATCAATTGTATTCAATGACGAATAAAGCAATAGTAAACTGTAGCAAAACTAAACTATTTCCACAGCACAATTCTAAATTGAGACTCTTTTTAAAATAAAATTTGTTTAAAACATAATTTATTCGCAGGGTTATTATTAGATTTCTTTAGGTTGAAATAATTGAGTGTCGCAAATATTGAATTCTTAAATTTGAACATGAAAGAAGCTGGCAAAGAGAAATTCCAAATCTCATTAAATTAATTTAGATTAATTTTATAATAATTGAATTTTAAATAAATGAAACCTTTCAAAAATTTTAACTATCATACCTTTTTTAACAAACATAGGCATACAATTATATAATAAATTAGAATCGAATTGACATAAATTACTGACTTCTAACCTTATTTCCTATTTTGTTGCTTGTTACGATAATGTTTTCCGTATAACTGCATCTCCATGTGCGCGCTGTTCTTGTCTAACTTTGGTTTCCGGCCACCAAGCCGCCTCCTCGCATCGAATGGCGCTCTGTGCTTCGCATTTAACAATCCTGTTAGAGAGAAAAACTAATTGCATATTTACAATTTGCATGAAAAAACGAATCTAAAGACTCCAAACATGACTTATCTGTGATAAAAATTAACCTAACAAACATTTACAAAACTTACTATATCAGAATAAACAATTAAATTAGCTATAAACATACATGAAATTAATACCAAACCACTCTAACAATATTAAATTAACCTTTATAATATATTTTAACCCAGTCAAAACACTTTAATATATGAAAATTTAGACATTTATACAGGTACATCACCTTTTAGGGACCGCGGTGGTCGAGTGCGAGAACGCATTGGCCACTCGAGGTCACAGTAAATGCAGTTGCTCCGTTGGGGCGATCGAATCCCGACTGGGGCGACCGCATTTGCTTAGTTAAGTTTAGGGTGCATGTTGCATGAATGTTTAGTGTGTAAGGGACGCCGGCACCCCCCTGAAGTAATGCGAAAGCGGTTCCCGGGGGGGGGGGGGGAACGGTAGTATGAATGAGTGAAAAAAAAAAGGTACATCACCTTTTAACACATATTTATAAATAAATCAATTATTAAAACATTGTTACCAACAAAATTTATACACAAAGTTGCCTTGACTATGAGGTCAACTGCATTCAAGCTTAATTGCTCCTAAGCAATTGTAATAGAATTACAATTTTCACATTTATGCAGGAAAATGTTTAAACATGTTTAAATTACACATAAATAAACAAATTAAACATTATTATAATGGGAACCCTGATGAATTGACACCTTAGTTCATGGAATACATTTCTAAATACAAATTTAACAGAATCTATAAGTTCTTTTAATAAAATATTTCAAATTCATTTCAATACCTATGAAAATTACCTCTTTTGCAGATAAATAAATAAAAATAAACTCATAGTTTAAACAAATACGACTTAAAGTTGCCTCTCAAGTTATATAAATAGCATTGAGAACAAAATTCTGCCAATTAACAAAATTAATATGTTTAAATTTATATAATAGGTAAGAACTGTGAAATTAATAGCATTCTCATTAATATAATTGTTATTACAGCTCAAGACTCCGAAAAATTGCTGAAAGGTATGGGAATAATCTTTTAAACACGGCTCCCTTGCCAAATTTTCTACATCTGAATGCAAAACTTGCGATTCCCAGCTTACGACAACCCGAAATATGATCGGAAATAACAACGTATCATCTAAATTGAAAACTATGTTTGGAAACAACTCATTTCTACTTAAAAGCTTCTTATAGCTTTTAACTGTATATTTAAAATAGAATAAGTCCATTTTGTCGAGTATAATACAGTAATATATATATATATATATATATATATATATATATATAAATCTGGCGACCTTGCGGATCATTCAATAGCGCTTCTTCTTCTAATCCATCTACCCGGAACCTTTCGATCGAAATACTGTCGAACAACCAGTACATAATGCGGAGGAACTGGAGGAGTTCCAATATCAAAAATAATTTTCCAGGTAATGATCATCATTCTGTACAATATCAGCTAACATTGAA
This sequence comes from Limonius californicus, assembly GCA_014611495.1. Classification (NCBI taxonomy): domain Eukaryota; kingdom Metazoa; phylum Arthropoda; class Insecta; order Coleoptera; family Elateridae; genus Limonius; species Limonius californicus. The sequence goes on along the minus strand of JABXWE010002962.1, from coordinate 10,614 downwards.
TAAATGTTGTCTTGTATCAAATCCAAGTAAATCTGTTCAGTCAAATTACCAGGTAAGAAAAAAGGATCAACGAGGCGATCACCAAAAATGCCAGCAAAAATATTTATTTTAGGGGGTGTTGAGTATGTGTTTCATGAAAATCCTCCGATTAGAATCTGATCAATAGCGACAATTATGGCGATTGGTTGTACCATTTACGAAAAAAGTGCATTCGTCGGAAAAATTGGTATAAAAGAAAATTTGGATTTGTTATCTTCCGTTCACGTACAGTCTCACAAAATTGCAAACGGCGGTCAAAATTGTTTTCATTGAGTTCTTGTGATAAATAAATATTGTAGGGATAAGTCTTGTGATGTTTCAAAATTCATTGAATATTGGTTCGATTAATAACCAATGTCTTGTGCTTAACGTACGATCGACACAACGTAGCCCGGAAGCATTTTTCCGTCTCCTGTAGGGCTAGCGCAACCGAGTGCGCTAATCGTGTAGGAAACGGTTGCGAGACCTGCACCTCCGTTCCCTAAGGGGTTACTAAAAAGTTTTACTAAATGTTTTATTAAGTAGGTACGTATAAAAAGAGTAATGCCATTCAGGTAAGTAGGTAGGTAAGTACCTGTCCTAAGTAACAATAATAAAGGAGATAAGTACAAAATAGAGTAGTGAAATAATATAAGAAAAATGGCGACAACGATTGACCGCGGAACTTTTCATCGTGCCTTCATCATTCATTATCGCACATCTAATTAAAGAAAATATACATTGAAGAGGGCTAACATATAAAAAAAATAATTTCACTGTAAAAAGAGATACAGATTAATTTTCTGAACAACTAGTGAGCACTACCATGATTTTTTGCATTTGTTGTGTTGAGAAAAATATTTGCACTCAATGCTCTTTTCTTCTTATTCACTTTCGTTCTCAGTTCGGTGTTAGCTGGTCTACGTGCCTGCATCGCTCTCGTGCCTGCATGCAGTTCTCTCTTCTTACGGCGCGCAATGGATGTTGGTTGGACTTTGATCCGTCTCCCAGGCCTTATATTTTTTTTCGTTGAACAAATTTCGTAAAAACCTTGTTCACTTTCAATACCATTTATATTTGCGTTTAGTTCCGTTATGTTCTTCAGCATAAATTTGGAAGGATGAGACTCTGCGAAGATATGAAGTTTTTTTAAATTATCCTGAAACGATATAAGTTCTGCGTTAAACTCCTCAGCTATCTCATCAGAAGAATTATCTGACGGTTGCACTTCTTCAGTTGGAACAATATTACCATATAGTTCACTTCCCATAGGCTGTTCAAAATCCCGATTACCGCAGGATGGTGATTGTATCATCTCACTGTTCGTTTCCTTCATACCCATAAAAAAGGTGCTATCAAAATTATTTCCAAGTGCCAAACTGGCAAGCTCAACGCGGTCAGAGAATAGCAGATGCGGGGTAGTTATCAAATTAACACCTGTGTTGTAAACGGCACAAACATGTTTGCAGAATTTTCCTCCTGCTCCAACTGGACAATCGCATTGCTCAATTGTTATGTCAACTGCATACAAAAGATTGCTATCTTCTGAAGATGCGACTGTAAAAGTTTTGTCTGTCCTTTTTTCCACAGCAAGAAGGCAGGCCTTACAGCAAAATTTTTTAAAGAAATGCTGGAGTTTTATATCACGTCCATTTGCAAGTAAAATTATCTTTTGCTTATAAAATTCTTCCAATGAAACGCAAACAAAATTGGCCAAAGATAATGCGTTGAAAGGTTTGCTCCTCTTTAAATCTTGATCTTTGAATATACGGATGGAAACATCGGTTATGTTGTTTGTGTTATGTCCTCTTATATTCTTTGCGAAAACAGTGGCACCACTCAGCTTTTCTAATCCAGTGTTGCTTTTTGAAATAATCAAGAAACAAATAATATTTATCAACTATAGGATGACTGCATAACGTTTCTTTTTTCAGTTCACACTCAATTTCGTTTTGAGCAAAAAGAACGTCGCGGAATAAGAGCATGAATGTTCTTCGGTCATCAGTTTCAATATTATTGGAACTATTCCACAGCCACCGCCACACAGCTTGTAGGATGTGGAACGTGCACAGTACCTAGTAGGACAGAATTTGGGAAGACTTTTTTCAGCGCATTCCTTTCGGCAAAACTATCGTCTGTCATAAAGATAACTGGGAATCCCTTTCCATAAAATCCTTCGCTTCCAATCAAGTCACGAAACTTCTCGAAGCAGAATTCGTATACCTCTTCTGTCTGAAATTCATGGATTATGCAACATAGTGGTACGCCACCTAGTTTGAAAGCTCCGAATATAAACGTAACAGAGAAACAAACAACCACTCGAATCTACAAAGGCAACTTCCCCTGCAAAACGCGCATTCGTAGCGCGATAATAATTGCACGCGGTGCGCTACCCCTTAGGTAACGGAGATTTACCGGATTGTCAGTATTTCGCTTTTTATTTTCGACAGACTCGATATCTAGAAATTTTCGCACTAATTTCAAGACATACTTGCGATTCACATGCTTATTTGCATATTGCTGGTTGAACAATTCGGCCTTTCTACTAGTCGATCTGCATTTCCACGGGAACTAATACTCGGAATCCTAAAATAAAAACACTACTGTAGGGCAAATTCACCGAGATTTCAAATGGTTGTCTTTTGATATCGCTTGCCATTTAAAACTTTATAGTGAAAATATTACATGTGCCTCTAGCAAATTAATTGAGACTACAGCAACAGCAACAAACCTTAACTAGATACAAATTCAGATAATGGTTGCGATTATACTCAAAATTAACATATTTATGTTGTAAGGGAAAACAATTGCAGCTATTGTAAAAAAAACTTAGCAATACCGTAATAAGAAAAAGAACACTACACATTTCAATATAATAAAACGTACAAATAGTTAATATTCAAGGTGACTGTTTTGCACACACATAGAATTAGCGTATCTGAAATTACTTGAAACTAATAAGCTTCGTAAAATAATATATACAGTAAAAAGAGACGTTAGTTTGCTAAGAAATGTTATTTTAACGAAACTGTACTCAGTATGAAGTGAAAAATAACGTTAATACAAATTGGCGGTTTCTACACGATTCGCAGTTATTTTAAAGGATAGAATATCTGTGTTGAGGGTTTACATACAATTTCCCGAACAGGGTGTGGAAAATTATATTTAGTCATAAAGATGCAGCGAGTTTAAGTACGTATCTGTTTCTTGGTTACGCCCTGTAATGTAAATGGAGCTGCGTAAATAGAAATAATTATTGTAATACTAATTTTTGGTGGGACCTTGTTTGAAATAATTAACTGCATAAACACTTCCGCATTGTAGTGTTAACTGTTGTATTTCAGCCTTCACTTATGTTTTTATCAAAATTAAATTGTTAAGGGCTACCTGGTGAACGTATATAGAAAGTAATATATCGTGCACTAACAATTTTAATCGATGAAAATGCACTAACAGTGTAGACAGCTTGAGAAAACGTATAATCAGAATAAGAGCGATGACACACGCTGTGTGTGTCATATCCCATTACTACTGGATGAACATGCACCTCATTTATTAATATTTCAATGTTTATTCTAGCTTTCATTTTTGCCAATATACATATTAATTTTATTGTGCACCGTCTTCAAAATCAGCTGCGCTAGTCTATCCACATATACTGAAATTAACTTAAGCACCACGTAAAGCAATAGAATGATAATGTTAACGTTTTATCGGCAAACAGATACGTATTTTCTTTCCGACAACAATATACAGGGCGGCCAGGAAATATTCACAAATTGGATATGTAAAGGCAGTGATGAGCTACAGGGGACTCGCGAAGGTTGGCGCGAGCTCTTTGTTAAATATTCCTGGAATTTGCAAGCCCCTTGTTAAAATTATATTTCCTCAATTTATCTAATTTTTACAAAAAGCGGTTTGTTTACTAATAGGCGCAACGTCTTTGCTATTGAAATGGATTTGAATGAAGAAGACGTTTTACACTTAATGCAAAAATACCAAAAACATCGAATTCTATGAGATTCATCATCATCATCATCTGACATGGAGTTGACTCGAGGGTCTATCCTGGATTACGCCAGGCCCACTCCAAGCTAGTAGGTGGGTAGAGATTTAACGGAGAGGGTGGGATCGGGTCGGGTTGTGCACAACGTTAGCATGTCTGTAATGTATACCGCAAGACAACGCTGCTGTAACACCGGGTAATTAGTAAGCTACGCATCAATGGGGTTTTTGAGTACGTAACCGAGACCGTTATGCGATTATGCATTTGAGCCTAATAGCTTTGGTATCAAAGTTTCACATTGTTCTTATTTGACATCTATCTCTTGTTCTAAGGTTACAGATTGCACATATCTTAGTTTTCAAATAACTAATAACCTGCTTAATATTTACTCCCAAACTTATTTTTACTGTCCGTTATGCGATTATACATTTGACCCTAATAAACTTTGGTATCAAAGTTTCACATTGCTCTTATTTCACATCTATCTCTTGTTCTAAGGTTACAGATTGCACATCTCTTAGTTTTCAAATAACTAATAACCTGCTTAATATTTACTCCCAAACTTATTTTTACTGTCCATTATGCGATTATACATTTGACCCTAATAAACTTTGGTATCAAAGTTTCACATTGTTCTTATTTCACATCTACCTCTTGTTCTAAGGTTACAGATTGCACATATCTTAGTTTTCAAATACTACCTGCTTAGTATTTACTCCCAAACCTTTCCAATTGTCCGTTATGCGGTTATGCCTTTGAATTTAATAGCTTTGGTATCAAGTTTTACATTTTTTGTATTTCTTATCTATCTATTGTCTTAAGGTAAGAGACTACCCCTATCTTAGTTTCCTAATGACTAATTGACGACTTAATATTTACCACACTAATTAGAAGATAAATTGCATAAAGGTTATTTGGGTTTTCTGTCGAAAAAAAAAAGCAAGCCCATTTGTCATGTCGTGTACTGACAACTAATTGTCAAAAGTGGCTTGGCTGCAATAGTAATTATCTCATGTAATTTATTCAACTACAGGAACTCAGTTTTTCTATAGTTTTCTAGAGTAGAGTAAACAATTACAAATTTCTATGGTTTATGGGCGAAAAATTACATTTACTTTCCATGAAATGCCCATGAAGGTGGTTTAAAGGTAATTTTCCTGAATAGGGAGAAAGCTATGAAATTTATTATTATCGTCTGTGAAGGTGGATATTATCTTATTAGGAATGCCTTGTACACAATATGATTTTATACAGTGTCTTCGAATAAGATGGAAAAGATAATCTTTTCACAAATTTTTTTCTTATCAATGCTGGAAAGAACATTTTAAAAGACGAAATGTTGATGGTAAATTGTCCCGAACATAGTAAAGAAATAACGTATACAGTATGTTCATTAAAAAAAAAACTCTAGCAGACTTCGAAATTTTTTTCACGGTATGGTTTAGCCCATATGTTACAATTGACAGTTATAATAAATAAAAATAAATAACTCTTAATGAAACGGCGTTTCAATATTATATAAGGTGATACATTCGTTTATTGTAAATGTACGATATTAGAACCAATTTCTAACTAAAACAAAGAAAATCCTGGGAGATCTCTAATTTAAACTTACATCCTTTCTAATAATTAATAGACATACGTATGTATATTTAACTAATACAATTACTTAACTGCAGTTCAATTGTGTAACAATTTTAGTGCACTGAAGTGATGTACTAGTTAGTAATAAAATACTGTAAATAAATTCATTACAGTAACCAAATACAAAATGTGGGTGTGAAGTATAAGGTCTTATTAATTTGGACATTGTGAAACTTTTATGATAGCTTTTCGCACGGTGAACTACATCAAATGAGATAAGAAATGCATGTATAACCATGAAACTGGCGATTAAAATAAAATGACAATGAAGAAAACATATTTATTGTCGCAATAACTATAATATTAATATCAATTGCTATAACGCACCTCGTCCAAAAATTATGACAATAAGAATTATTATCTGTCGTGACATTAATATTGTTGAAAACAACATTCTTATCAAAACCATGAAATATTATCACGCTTTCCCGTAATAGCATAAAAAGAGAATCGGAAGTGTTATCCGTTAGTTTCAGGAAATCATCATCCACATCTGTGGACTGTAAGATTTCCGTTTTAGTTTCTTATTTGGGCGTCAAGTGAGTATCATTTACGGGATACTCGAAAGGTACCATGTATATTCCTTTGCATAATTGTTTCAGATAAGTAATCGCAGCCAGCAATGTACGTCTTTATTGTTTTAACTGCCATTGTTGCAGTAATCCAAGCCTTGCCACTTTCCGAAGTGGAAGAGCAGCAGTGGAAGGAGTTTACGGTATGTCCGTTGTCATAACGTTTTTGCCATTCGAGTATTAGATACATACCGTGTGTATCACTGTTACTAGAAGATAGAAGTTTCAAATAGGAAATATCAAAAATATTTAGATCATAGCCCTTGATAAATTTTCTACTCATAGTCCTTAAATTAAAAGACAATTTTTTTGCACCACTTGATTTACATTTATATGAAAAAGAATCACTAATACGGCTTTAAAATGAATTTTTAGTATTACTGAAATTGAAGTTATATTATTAAAGAAACAATTAATTATAATTTCGTTTCCGTCGACTCCACATTTAGTAAATCGGGTGAAATATAAAGAGATAATTGCCGAAAACGTACACAGACGAAAAATAGTTTCACATAATTGAAAATCATAACATATACTGCTGTTTTATAAAATAGGAAAACAATTAACTAACAATCAACATTTAATTGGAGTTCAACAAAATATGCATACACTGTGAACTAATATCTAAATGCAATATTATTGTAGGTATATAAAGTTTTTCGCTGTGTAACTTATCATGTTTCACTCAACTAATTCTTCTCAGTCGTGATTAGTTAGAAATTGTTGCTGCATTAGCAGTAATTATAATTTATTTTTAATAAAGTAAAAGAGTTTAGACTTCTAGTGCACTCTAAAACATGTAGTGTTATAAAAAATTATTAGATTAATCTAACTTTGAAGGCTAGACATTGCCCGTGCAAATAAAAGATTTAATATTACATTATCGCGGCAAGGTGTACTCGATGTCTCAAGCATATATATTTATACAGAGTGTTCTAAAAAACGTGTCTATCACATGGAGGGGGAATCATTATGACTCATAAGGAAACCGTTCCCATTCAACCCATTAGGTTCTAGGTACCAAAATAAAAATTAATTGGTAACACCCACTTTGTGATACGAGACCAGCCTCTTCAGTTTTTATAAAAACTAGGAAAGAAAACATTTTTTCGGAACAAACTGATTTATTGCTTTTCAAAATATTTACCTTTCAAATTTATATACATGCGTTCAAACCAATTCTCGAAACATATTTTCCAGCCTGAAGTTGGTATCTCACAAACATGATTTTTGAAGGCTTCAACAGCTTCTTGAGGTGATGAAAATCGCTGTCCACGCATTTTTTGTTTGACATTCGGGAACAAAAAGAAGTCGTTAGGCGATAAATCAGGTGAATGCAGGCAATAAGACATTAATTCGATGATGAAGAATGATGCGACGTTTTCGGTTGTTTTTCCTGATTTAGTCGATGACTTCTGGCAAACAAATTGTTGTATACCATTCAGCATTAACTGTTCTTCGATCTTCTAAAGCGATCATTTTCTTGGAAGTGCTTCGTGAAAGAACAACTTTTGTGGGATTCGGTTCATCTTGGAACACCCAAACAGTGGATTGTTGCTTAGTTTCCGGTTCATACGAATAGGTATATGGCAGTTTCGTCACCTGTTGCGATGTTGTATACGGATTTTGCAGTTCCTCGCTCGAATTTGTTGAGCATTTCCTTACACCAATTCACACCAGCCTTTTTTAAAGCTTCGGTCAAATTATGCGGAATCCATCGGGAACAGATCTTTTTCAGAGCGCATGTTGCGCACAGCATTGAGGGTTTCTGGAATAACAACAGATTGTGTTCGACCTTCACGGAATTCATCACTGACAGACGCACGACCACGACGACATTCTGCAAACCAATTGTCAACAGTCTTTTCTTATGGTGTTTCATTAGCAAAAGTTGAACGAAGCGGTTCTATGCATTGCTCTTGTGTTAGGCGTTTACCAAAATTGTAAAAAATCATCCAACGAAAACCTTTACGTGAAGTTTCTATTTTTTCACAAATTTGCTTTTTTAAACGCTCACTGTAAACAAACTACTTGGTCAATTTCTAAGCTGCCACTGTTTTCACAATAACAAATGTAAAATTTTACGAAAATAGTAATTACATATCACAAACAATAACGCCACCTAGTGGTCGTTTGTAAAAAAAAAAGGCTGTCCTAGTACCTCATTGAAAAGCTCTTAGAAAATGCTATTCAATAGTAGCAAACATTTTTTCACCGATCCGTTTCGGAAAAACTAAAAAATAAGAAATGAAATGTTCTGAACAACTATTGCAAATTCGAATTTCAAAATATTAGTAAAATGTTTTAAATTGTTCCATTATTCTCTAGGCAACAGTAAAATCTACTCTAAAGTTCTATCCGAACACCATGGAAGGTTTGTTGCGGAATAACTCAGAACTCCTGAACTGTTCGCTGTCGTAGTTGTGCGATGGACTGAAGTGAAGCTAAGTTTTCTAGACAACAGATTTCAAGTAATCCCATAGAAAGAAGTCTAATGGAGTAAAAATATAGAGATATTGGGGGCCATTCTATTGTTGAATAACATTGTGTAAGAGCTTTTCAATGAGGTATCGCAAAGTGGGTGCTACCATTTAAATTTATTTTTGTTTTGGTACCTTGAGCCTAAGGGATTCAATGGGGAAGGTTTCCTTATGAGCCATAATGATTCCCCTCCATGTAGTAGAAATGATTTTTAGAAAAGTTCAATACCTATTTTACTTCTAGAGGTGTAACACATTGTACGCTTTCAAATTCACACCTTGTATATTGGTTATTTCAATATCATAATATTATTAATTAAATAATTGATTGAAGGTCTTACAGGCGTGGGAAGTTTTTTAAATAACTACGTATTAGGCAAGACAGTAAAATATTATCTTTAAATTAATCGTAATTACGAATAGCAAAACATATTCATATAATGCACAACTGTTCCTTGTTTTCCATGTTAAACCTATGTAAAACCCACCTGAAATTTTATACTTGGTACATTATTTTGATATACTATACCAGGTTAATAGCATTCGTTTTTATCTATAGCTGTATGAAAAGGACGAATAGAATATATATTCTTGCAATCAATCATTCTCTCCACCAATATGCGATAACTGCAACGCCCGTCTTACCATTAATTATATAATCATCGACTGCCCTAAAATATCAGCAATAAAGAAGAACAGTGAAAATTACAACAAACAACTTTCGGATATATTTACCAATAACTTCCATACCACGGAAAAGCTAACGTGCTACCTAAAACTCACTGGTCTATCCACCAAAATATAAAGTCATTGGTCCCAGGGCTAATAGCCAGTGTTGTTGATGCTCTATCAAATTATTATTAATAAATAAATAAGTAATCATTCTCTAACTTCCGTACAAAAATTGATACTACCTGTTGCACAGTTAAATCAAAAACAGGTAGTATGTCCAAAGGAAGAATTTAACATACTGTGATTTATTAAAAGTGCAAAAATAAGGTTAACTACGTAATTACTATTATACATTGTTAGTCTTAAACAGGAACAAGTTACATTTTAAAATGTGAATTGTTTGTTAAGCATTTTCAGATAAGCACTAGATGCTTAGATTATAGATAGGTCCGGTTAAATATTAATAAAATAGAATTTTAGGATTATAAATGTACAAATATCGTTTAAAATATTATCATTCAAAATAAACCATTAAAACGGAAAATTTAAAATTGAAAACGTAATTTAAAAATCTAAGATGATGGGAACGGAGTCTTTATCTATTGTTTATTTACATCAGTGGCGGCTTGTACTAAAGGGCACAAGGGCACGTGCCCACCCAACCACCAAAATAAACACAGAAAGAAATTCGCATGTAATTCAGTGCATTATTTTAATTGTATTATTTTAACGATAGTATCAAATTTTCCTTCCGCACCACAGGCGCGGCTAATACGCTCAAAACTATTTTCCGGGGAACGCGCTGATTTGTACCTATGTAGAGGAAGATTCGGTTGCCTATCGGTTATCTTCGCTATACGCGATATACCAGGCGAATTGGGAACCGATTGCTTTGTTCCCTGCAGTCAACGTTTGAATTTCGAGCGTAGACTTGCATCGCGCAAGACGAAAGTGACGTTTTTTCAATGATGAAAGTTAATTGTGTGCAAAATCTTTAAAAAACCCGCTATTATTTGAGGAAAAACTTTTAATTAAGAAGAAAGGAAGACCTATTCCTGATCTTCAGATAAATTACAGCAGAATGTGAACGATGTTTTTCCACCCTCAAACGCATTAAAACTTTTCTGAGAAGCACAATGTCAGAAGATCGACTGAACGCATTGGCGGTCCTATCAATAGAAAAGAAGTTCGTCCAGTCTATCCCGGATTTTGACAACAAAGT
>JABXWE010002961.1:0-71460 GCA_014611495.1 Limonius californicus | reverse complement strand
AATTCTGAACAAATTTATCAGGGGGTGGGGGTGGTTTTAACCCTTCTCCAATTTTCTTTGGGTTTCTTTCGTTACTGAAAGTAGTGGCTTCCTTTGAAGTGCCCAGGTACCAAATTTCATTAAAATTGGTTCACACGTTTCTGAACAGCATACAAAAATGTGATTTTTTAAGTAAACTTTGAACTCTTCTCACGGGCAAACGGTACATTTTGGTATACGAAAAAGTTGGGTCCAATCGACTTCTTTTGACCTCTAGAATACGTGGTACCTCTACGTCCCAAGAGTTTTGGGACACCCTGTATCTTGCATGACTGATTGTTACATGATCATCGATATATGGAATACGATATTCCCAATCCAAATATTTATACGCTTAAGTTTATGAGTTCAATATGCCAATTTGGGCTACTGATAATATTTTGAACGAAACCTAAGAAGCAGATTCCTATCAACATATTATCGCTTGAACATGCTTTATTGCCCATGAACATAAACCGCCTCAATTTTTCAACTTTTGTTATGTACCAATTTTATTTTGTTAATTTAAGAAGTACGAAAGAAAAGTTTATTAACAACTGGTATAAGTCTTCTGCTTCTATAATTATAAGAATTATTCAAGCATATTTTGTATCGCAACGTATTCTCCAGGCTAATGTTAATTACCCTCTTGCAACAGAATGTGGTCTCGATGTGAATTTTCAATTTCCTACTTCGAATACGTATTATTCCGTAGGTACATCGCAGGTTTCGGTTTTGTCCCTGATGATACGAAAATGCCGCATTCTGCCATGCAAAATACCCACATTCTCACGAAATGCTGCAAATATTTTGACCACTGTTAATTAACATCTACTCCCTATTGACCCAATGTTGTCATTTGTGGTGTTTGAATATCGAGCCAATCGGGGCTGTACGCTTTTGGACCATTCTATCACCACCACATATTCTAGACTTTGAGCAAATAATAATCTCTTATTTGATGAACACCTTAAACAATGCAAAGTACATGTTACTAGTGAAAATATGGGAAATATTTCTGTTTGCACCCAATTGCTTATGAACAGTGTGGTTAAATTTCTTAAAAAAATAGTTTAACAGTACAAGAACAAGAACGGAGGATATGAAACAGATCATGGTTAGGGGTAGTTTGTAGATGCATAAAGTAAAATATGGTATACAGGGAAGTACCACGTTTTATAGGGAATAACAAATACTAGCTATTGATCGCGAATGCAATTATATTTGAATTATATTATTTGCTATAGTGAATAATAATTGTATTGCGTTATGCAACCGTGTGGCATTTCAACTGCCTATAGTGCCCTACCAACAGGAAGCTCAAATTTTACGATTGCGATCCAGAACAACCCATGCACATGAAATAACATCGTTCTGCGCCAATAATCTGAATTTCATTATGTCTGTGTGATTAAGGCTGCCAATTTCACAAACCTTTAATTAGCTTGTGTTTTAATTAAAGCGCCGTGAGTTAGGGCTTTCAGCCCACTTGCTATGCGCTTTTATGCAAAACTGTCAATAGATTGAAATCTGATAAACCTTTCAGTTCGTTATTTTTATTCGTAGGTGTTCAATGGGGATTTTATTTGATCTCGACAGTGTCATTCTGTGCGTCAGCGAAAGATAGGGTAATATTTTACATTGCTGGAATATAAATGATGTAAAGGATTTCCATTGCTGAATTGTTCTCGTAAAATTCATCGGTGATGTAGGGGTATAAGATGTAAAATTTATTTGAACTGAACAAACATAGTTTAACATTCCTTAGTTGCAGATATTAGGTGGCGTTTATTTTTAATAATATACCTAATCCGTTTCGCTAACAACAGGTTTCAAACATGCTTTTGGGTTGCACTAGCACTTCTGAAATGTAGAATAAGCACATTTAACTGTTTTTTACTATAAAAAGTTATAAATTGTTTAGATCTGAAGAACAAATTATAAAAATCGTCGAAGAAAACTCCAGCTTTACCACAATAAGGTTTTCTTTGCCTTATGTAACAGTACGACATATGTAGATGTGAGACTTTAAAAAACATAACGTGGTATGGAAACGTATAACAAACAAGAAAATTATTTCTGAGTATAATACGAGTATGTGTTGTGTGTACCAAGCCGATTTTACACAATGTGGTGTAATTTTTCACCGCAATTATATTTGTAAAAAATACTTGTATTTTTGAAATTGTGTTTATTTATTTGCTTCATTCAAATGTTCAATATTACAACCTAAACTGTTAATTAAAGCTTCCAAAGACAAACAGTGGGCATATTAGTAAATAGACGTATGACAATATTCTAAAAGAAGACTTGGATATTGAAATACACAATCCATTTGTTTGGGGAACTGTTCATCCAAGCACTCTCTTAACATTACGGGCAAAATTAAGTTCGCTGACCTGAAACATACGAAAAAAACGTCAGATTTTTATATTTAATTTTATACTGTACTAAGCAAATTTAACAAAATTCAGGTTCATTATATTCTTGCTCGCTGAAGTCGGCGTTTGTCAAACAAAATTAGTACAGTGCCAGTGCATCTGATTGACAAAGGTTTTGTGGGTTTCAATTTCTGCAATTCTTTCTCACGTGTATAGTATTTCACAGTGTTACCAAAATTTGATATTGTTCAAGCTTAAATACGAAACAACTTTGAAGCTGCACTCCTGTTGCCTTCTAATTACTTCTTGTTTGTTTAATTCAGACGAGCTGCTCAAGTCCTTTCAAAGAAATACCCTATGGTAATTAGCGCCCGTTCGCTCCAGTATTTTGCGCATTTCGTTTCTTGTTTTGTTCGATCCACCTTTTCGAGAAAGCCCCTATTTTCCACTGTGCGCTCGAGAGCACAGCCTACTTCATTTGAACTTTCCCCCGTTTCATTTAAACAAAAATTCCGCACTCGGAAATGTTTCGATTTAATTCGAATACAAAGCTTAGACATTTATATTGGCAGTACCAATAATAATTTCAGTACGGTGCTAATGTCAAGAAAATTGTGCGTAACTTTTCTATCGAGTTCGTGTTTCAAAATACAGTACGATTGATTAATGGACGCGGCCAAGAAAGAATAGAGCGAGGACTTTAACGAGTAAGAATGGCTGCATAGATTTGATGTGACTTGTACGAGGGTTTCTCATTGAGTGTGACTGCATTCTTATAGATACTTGAACAATAGAAATGTCTGATCTGTAGGAAATGCGCCTTCAAAAAGGATTGATAGTAGAAATGTAGCAATCTAAATTAGGCTTACTTGAAGAATGGTCACATTTTGTCCCAGAAAATAATTCAGTTTAACTATGTATATATCAGATCAGTGTTTTTGTCAAGAGCCAATCAACTAAATGTTAATGGGATAACATTAATAATGATATCTAATAAGATAAAAACATGAGTATTAAATTTCAAAGTTGTTAGATAAATTTCGTCCATGAGAAATGCCATAATATACTTTATAATTTTTAGTTTTGTATTTCTAGAATAATTTGAACTACCCTTCTGCTTATTAGAGTTTGGAAGATGTTGATATTTATGTTATTGCCGGTTAGTTAAACGGTATAAAACAGTGGTTTTCAATTAAAATGTTGTTCTCTAATATAAATTATTATTCTTAATTAGGTCTAAATTATACTTTTCAAGAATTGAATGAGCTGTAAGTAATGTATTTTGTAAATATGTAATTATAACTAATAACTAATCAATGAAGTTCCGTCGCAGAGCAGCTTCTTTATAACTGTCGGTTAAGAAATGTCCCGTCGAGCCAACTGGATATGCAAGCATAATTGCAAAGCCGATCTTTTTAATTGTATAGACATACAAATGTACAGCTACGGAAACATAAACCGGGACAACCTTATATATTTTTTAATTATTTATTGAAAATTTACAATCTACTCAAGTAAACTACAGAGTAATAAGTAAATAGGATGATATTATTGCAGGTGGCTTGAGTTGGGCTCCATCCATTGATGGGTCACCAGTATTATTCAGTCAGATCTTGGGGCCGTTGTCTTTTTATTCTTTCGTTAACTAGCTGATGGTGGTAGAGATCAGCTATTAATTGATTGTTATGGTTGAAGGTGCGGTCACGGCTATTTCTGGCTGTGGATTTGATTACTTCGTTGGCGTATGGGATTCCAAAGTCGTTGTGCAGGTTCTGGTTGTTGATGAACCACTCAGCATTAGCTATTGATCGCAGAATCTTAGATTTGAATGCTTGTAGGATTTTGGTGTTTGAGGGTTTGCTGCAACCCCATAGCTCAATTTCGTATGTCCATACGGGTTTTAGGATGACTTTATATAGTAATAGTTTGTTATTCAAGGTCAGTTGTGATTTTCTCCCAATTAGCCAGTACATCTTTATTGCTTTTAGATTGAGTTGTTGGCGTTTAGCTTTTATGTGAGCTTTCCAGGTCAGCTTTTGGTCTAAGTGAAGTCCGCGATATTTCACTTCAGTTTTAATTGGTATGGGCATATTGTTAATGGTAACTTCGGCACAGGCACTCCCTCTAGTTGTAAATGTTATTTGTGTAGACTCGTCATCATTCACTTTTATTCTCCACCGGTATAACCAAGTTTGTAATAGGTTTAGATGTATTTGTAGTGTTTCCGATGCTCTGATAGGATTTGGGTCTGATGACATTATAGTTGTGTCATCAGCGAAGGTGGCAATTCATGTGTCGTTTCTGGTTGGGACATCTGATGTATATAGAAGATAAAGGAAGGATCCAAGGACACTGCCCTGGGGAACTCCGGAGTTAATAGGGTGGTAGTTGGATAGAGAGTCTTCAAGTTTGATTTGGAAGTGTCTTTCATTTAGATATGATTTTAGTAGCAAGTAGATTTGGTGAGGTAATGCCTATTTTATTTTATAGAGTAGTCCATAGTGCCACACCTTGTCGAAGGCCTGTAGGATGTCTAAAAACACAGAGGCACACATTTGTCTTCCGTCAAGGCTATTTCAAATGTAGTTTACAATCCTATGACATTGCGGGTGGTAGAGTGGCTTGATCGGAAACCAAACTGATGTAGTGGGATTAATTCATCGATTGCTGTTGTTTCTTCAATTCTGTGTAGCAAGAGCCGCTCAAATATTTCGGATAGTAATGGTGAAAGGCTGATTGGCCTGTATGAATTGGTCTCTTGCGGAGGCTTTCCAGGTTTGGGTATCATAATGATTTGTGCGTATTTCCACTGCTACTAGGAAATTTAAACGACCAACATTATAAATACCACCATTACAAAACCGGATAGAAGTTGGACCGAAAAATTATATACATTTGGAGAATACCTTGCCCAAGTCTTCACACCATATCCAGCAAATAACTTAAATACTGACGTGGAAGTAGAAGAATTCCTCAACCCGCCTGGCCAACTGTCCCTTCCCCTGAGATCGTTCTCTCCAGGTGAAATCTACAGAGAAATAAAGTTAAAAAATTCATATAAAGCACCAGGGTATGATCTCATAGTTGGTAAAGTACTTAAACATCATCCGAGACAAGCTTGTATGGAAATTTTCTATTATTTGTATTATTTGGATAGTGAAAATTGTCCTTTCTGATTGTTGTCAAATGTCATGTGTCATGCATTACTAATGTAATCAGTTACAATTAACATTTATAAAATGTACCGTCATATTTATAAAAACATAAGAGGAAGAATTATACAGGGAATAGAAGATGGGTGGTCTTATAGACAAATAGGAAAACGATTTATTGTTAGTAACAGTATGGTAGAACGAATAAAGAGAAGATGGGATGAAGATCAGAGCGTGAGAAAAAATTATGGGACAAGACGACAGAAGTGTACGACTGAAGATCAAGCTGATGCATTGCTAAATTTGTTAAGGCGAAATCCATGTGAGACTGCTGTAAGTGCTTGCGAAAATGTTAATTTTCCGGTTGAAAAACAGCGAAATTGCAAATTATTCAGCTGCCCAAAAACCCTTCTTATCAGAAGAAAATAAACGGCTAAGAGTTGAATATGCGCAAGAGTTTTTAAACAGAGATGAAGACTTTGGGAAAACTGTAATCTTTTCAGATGAAAAGGTATTTCAATCTTTCAGTAACGGGCGTACTCGCGTATATCGACCCCGAAACTGCCGGTTTGAAGAAAGATATATCCATAATATCCATGCTAGTGCCCGCTTTTCTGTTAGTATGTGGGGGTGGATTAGCTACGAAGGCGCAGGTGTGTGCTGGCATGTAAACGAACTATTGAATGGACAAATGTATTTGAATATACTTGAAAATGTCATGCTACCATCAGTTCAGCGGATGCACCCCGTTGAATGTATCTTTCAACAAGATAATTCGCCTGTCCACACATCTGGTATTGTTAGGCAGTGGTTCAGCAAGCATAACGTCAAGGGCCATCGAAAAGTGCCGAAAAGTTAATCCGATGGAAAATATTTGGAGTTACACGGTAAAGAAACATTTACCGGGAGAGCTTTCGACAAAAGAATCAAGGGCAACTGATAGATGCCATTCAAGAAGCATGGAATAATATCGAGGTGAATTTTATTCGAAATCTAGTTGCATCGATGCCGAGACGTTTAGGTGCAGTAGCAGAAGTGAATGGATGTATGACCAAATTTTTTATAAATTTTGATGTGTCTATAATTTGCTTTCGTTGTTATTAAAGATTACTTGGTAACCATTGTTATAAAGTTCAAACAAATCCATTTACGCTAGCGAAATGTTAATGTCCCGGTTTATGTTTCCGAAGCTGTACGTGAACATGCACCTTACATAATGAACATATTTAGATTTTTTAGTGTTGGGCATAGAGTAGCGAGAATGGACAGATGAAAAGTATACGAAATTGTATAAATAATTTGGCTCGTGTACGCCTCTTGTTGTCTTAGCTCTCGTGAAAAATTAAAATACGTTTATCAGAAAATCAAGATCACTAATTATTTTGTTCTGAATTGGTTAGAAATATTTCCTTAGTAAAAAACATATAATAGCTGTAATATTATGATAGATGCTCGCAAACCTTTCGTGCGTTATTTTATATTTGGGTCCTTTGAATTGTCGCTGTTATTGATTTCCTAGTTTCATTTCTGCTCTATTCCCGGATCCTTTTGTGTTACCGCGTTACTAACAACACAGAGTTCCTTTTTGAACGTGATCTGCTGCCAGCTAAGTTGAGTTTATTTATATCAAGTTTCCCTTACTCCCAAGACACATGCATGTGCAATATAATACCATAATGAAACAGTGAAACTCTCAGACTGGGTTTGTGTAGTTAACAGTGCCTGTTCTTGCACACGCTTCGGTTTATGTATCTCTTAAGGACGGTTCCTAATTAGC
This sequence comes from Limonius californicus, assembly GCA_014611495.1. Classification (NCBI taxonomy): domain Eukaryota; kingdom Metazoa; phylum Arthropoda; class Insecta; order Coleoptera; family Elateridae; genus Limonius; species Limonius californicus. Next base: position 64,132 of record JABXWE010002961.1, on the reverse strand, counting down.
TCAAATCAGGTGTTTACTACAAGCTTTTTAACGTCCTTATCTTAAAATGTTATTTTATTTTTCTACGATTTGTCCTATTACTAGACTCCCATTCATCGCTATCCGCGCTGGATTCTGCCCCAGTTGTCTGTCCTCCAGACTGTCCTCATTTAACTATCTATTGAATCTAACCTTTTTTGCACTTGCGAGACTTACTCATCGCATATAAAGCTATATCCCGAGGAGTCTACCCTGAACACACAACCCGAAATAGATTCAGATTAAAGAGTTAGAAATGATCGGGGTTCTTGTCCATTCCAGAGCAAAGGCCCCATCGATATTTGTCTCTTATGAGACATAGGAATCTTCTCTCCTATGCGTGTGTTGAGTGTTTTAAAGTAGCAGAGACATAGGGAACTTACAGCTAATCTAAACTGTAACTACTTCTACCGCAGAGAAGATTTACTGAGCAGAATATCTCGCTGGTTTACCATTGCTTTGTGAGGGAGAACGGCCGTTAAAAATCATATGTTCCAGGAATGAAATTCCAGGTGCCTCAAGTGTTCCTTACTTTCTCTTTTGTCTGTTCTTTAGTTTTCCATGCTTGATATACTTTTGTTATTTTTCTCTATTGGCATCTGGCATCTTAATTCACCTTGTACTGTTTTGCTGTACACTTTGTTGGTTCTGTTGTTTGCTTCGTTTCTTTCCGCTTTATTAATAAGAGATTCTAATATTATGATCTGATTTGTATTTTTTACAATGGGTTACCATCACTATTAGTTCACTTTCTGTACAAAATTTCAATATTCTTTAGCCATTCCAATATCTGGTTACTTCCCTATTTTTCTAAGTACTTCTGCATGCTTCTATTGTTTCTGAAACCTCTTCCATTAGAATCAGTCAATACGGAGACGTCATCCTCTGCATCATCCTTTTCTTCCTGTGCTTGTTTCTTAGCCGAAATCAAGCATTCCTGCCAGCTGGTACGGTACACTGCTAAAATTTCTTACAAACAGCATAATGCCAACTACTAATAAAAGAGGCATCCCACGGGACAGATAGGTACATTAAATTATGTGTTAACTAAACTTTTAAATTCTATGTTTCATCTTCCTGCGAATTTATGGCTCATATCTTGAAAGTTTTCTTTAAAGCCTAATGAAAAATGAAAACAGATCTCACTTTTACTCTCATGTAGTGGGAGGTTGTGTATTGAAACTTAAAAGTTTGCTGAAGCTCTTGTAACACACTTTAAGTTGGTAATTCATTTTGCGTGGTGTTTGCATAAATGTTGGCCGTAGAATACTCAGATATTCATTATGCATGAAGAGGAGAGTTCGAATTGCTTATCTCTGCTGAGTTCGGGACGAGGAGCAGTTTGTGGTTAACTTTATTGTTTGCAGTGGTCTGTAAACCGCAAACAGGACAATCCTTTATAGATACAGATTAATTGATTGGTTTCGTATGCCATGTGAAATCAGTGGAAATAGACGAATTAGTAAAAGTTTATCAAAATCATTTTTCAGCGCTTTCGCATTTCCTTCAAATTTTCAGTTCTAAAGCTCTTACCCAAGTAGTTCGTATAAAATACATTTAATCCCCCGCAACCCTGTGATAGGTGCTTCATTTGCTTGAAAAACGTTTTATGATTAAAATCTAAAAATGGTGCATTTTCATGACATCAAAGCTTTTATGTGCTGGCAATATGGGAAGTAAGAACATCCACAAAGCACAGGAAAACTTCAATTTTCTTTGCGGTAAAACTTTAAAAAGTGCATAAACACAACTTAATTTTTCTGCGTGACAGCTTTTCATTCTTAGTACAAAAACTTTCAATCCCTGCATCCTTTTGAATTAAACAATAAGCCCGAAGGGGTTAAGAAGGGCAAAATGTCAGGGCGTTCTAAAAATAACTGGGGAAGTTAGGAACTCTTTGTGTGAAGTACCAACCTTTCTGAATTCGATAAAAGTTTCCTGACATCCTCATCTAGATTGCGACGTAGAGTTTATTGGCAAATATTGTTATAACATAATATAGTCAACATAAAGCTACGTGTGAATTATGGCCATCCTCAATTATATTGAAAAAACTGAATGTATTTGATAGTTTGGCGGTAACGAAATAGTTGATGATATCCATCAAAACTTCTAAGAAACGTTAAAACTTGAACGAGAAAATTTCGAAACTTCGCGTGGGATTTGCAGAACTTGATGCTAACTGCATCAAATTTCCAATAACCAGAGTGCAGCTTATCCTCCAAGAAGTGTTCGCTGAATTACACACCATCAATCGCCCGTCAGATTTTCTCCGAACTGCAGAAGATCTACGAGTAATAATTCCGCTCGAATGCAGCTTACTGTAATCTACTTAGATAAATGCAAAAGAAAATCGGATTCCTGCTGGATTTCTTTAGTTCACATGTGTAGAAAGATATAGAGAAACAACACTTTAGTTAACAGACATTTTAAGCAATAATTTAGTATCCAATACTGTACAATCCTGTGGCTTTTGAAAACGGATTTTTAAAACAGCTTTGTAAATTTTCTGTTCATTTAATTTTAATTAATGCATATTCAATGCATTGTGTTTACACAGTACATAATAACGCGTATGTCTCGTTAATTAACTATTAGTTCTTTAATCTACTTCCGGAATTTTGTCTGTAATGACTGATTTATATTTGTATGTGTAAAAGATTTGTTTGCTAAATTTCACTGGACTGTTTAGATTTATTAAATACCTCGTTGAATACCTTATTAATATTACTAGGTATTAATTTTCTATTCCTTTTTCCTATCTCAATTTTTGATGCCTAAACAAGCCTGAACGTGTCTATCGGGTAGAACTCAAATCAGTTTGTATTTGGCTGTACAGATTACGAAAGTTTTGTGCCCTGGTATAGCAAAATCAACGTTCACAACCGCCATTTTCGTTAGTCAAAATCATATTCCAAATCAGTAAATATTTATCTAATTACTTCGCAGTTACGCGTATTAAGAATGTTCCTAACTTACATCTCAGTAAAGGGTATCCATTTTTCAGTTACGATAGTGCAGTTAAATCCGAACCGCTTTAACAGTCAACTGGCCACATACATGGTTAATTTAGGGCCGCTAAATATCATTTTGGGAACTACAAAAATATAATCATAAATAATAACGATTGTCAGGAAATTATCGAATGACGTTAAAATTTTCTGTGGGTTATTTAGTGTATAATTGCCGTAACTCTCCAATCAAGAAAATTGAGTTTAGTAATTTATTCCTTGTAACGTGTGCAATAACACAGTTGTCATTTTTGCCATATTAAGAAAATGGTATTGAGCCACCATTATAAGCATTTTATCCATTCAAATTACATATATAAGGGTCAGGTGCAGCCTGCTGGTTCCGCTAGTTTGAATGAATGCATACTTTCACTAGTATAGAGCTGCAGTTCAACGATATTTTCTACATTTCAATGGCAAAGCAGTGCGTCATGACCACAGTTTCTGTTTGTTAAGTTGATATGTTGAAGGGGCAAAAATACTATCAAACTTCTTTACTCTGTATTTTCTGTACATTAGCTATCCCCATATAAGTGACACGCCTTGACTAACCGTAAGAAAGACTATCCAAGTGCTGTCGATGTGGAAGCGAAATGGCCGTATGCAAAAGAATAGACAGGCTATCCAAGAACACCGCAAGCACCTGCTACTCTTCAATAAACAAATCTAAATTCTGTTTCCACTTTCTGGTATTGTTTCATCAAAAGTTTACTGAAAATTGAAGGATTCGTTTTTAAGTAAAGCAACATTAAACTTAAAAGTTCTCAAAAATACGCAGTAAGCATCAGAGATGAACTTTGTAAATAAACAATAAAACATAACGCAAAAATAAACACAGGCTGCCAAATTTTAAACTTTACTTTTCTGATTGCTTGTTACGGAAATAAATATTTTCAGTGTCCTGTAGGCATTTATTTTTTTCTTATAGGTGGAAATAAATTATGGTTTTGAATATAAATACTAAAAATTGTAAATTATTTCAGTATGCCGCGGGCCCGCCTAATCAGTGGAAGTCGTCTTCGGGGTGGCGTAAGCCTGGGAGATCTGCTAACCGCTCGTCCAACGGGACTAACAGAACCCGAGGCTTGGGCCATCCTCTGCCAAGCCGTTCAGGCCCTGCAGGACCTTTTCCTTTCTGGTGAGTAGAATTGTATGATCTCCTAAGGGAAACGGTGCAGTTAAAACCTCTCAAAAGGCAAACCTACATTGGGAATCAGTTCGTGTATTGCACTTCTGATGGAGCATTGTTGATTTGCACAGGGATTCCAACAGCAGGTGTTGTTGATGGGTTTGACTCGAGAGGTTTTGCTGCTATTGAAATATCGGCGCGCAAACGTATTTATGGTAGATATTGGCAGATGAGCTTAGTATGTCAAGGTTATATAAACAAATAACTGCGTATATGTATGTTGGAAAGTTTTTAGTCATTATGAATTTTCCATTGTTTAGCTCGTGGTTATTGTTTGTTTTTTCGCTAATAATTGTTTTGTTAATGTTAAAATACAATTGGGAATTTGTATTTAGTATTAATTTTCAAACAACACAGAAAATGTAGAGTGTTTTCAGATTTTATTTCCCCAGAATAATTCAGCTACTTATATAAACGGTATTGTTGTTGTCAAATATTATTCAACTAGTTTAAGATAAAATAAAATAATTTTTTCCATTAAATGCCACAAAAATATTGAGGCATTAGGTGTCATTTTCATAGCAACAAAATGACAACCTTTTTTTGATATTCTTTGGTAGTGGATACAACAATCTTGTACGCAGAAATTGCAAGTATTTGTTATTTATATGTTTCACAATAGTTTTGTATATATATATATATATATATATATATATATAACCTGATGTTAAAAGTTAAATAAATAACATGGATTTCTAAATATTGAGACCAATGAAGACCTAACAACAGTAACATAGTTTATATTCCTAAATGATGTTTCCTAAAGTCATGAAATATGTGAAAATGTCTATAATTTGCCTTGCTGTTTTCCTGCACTACCTGTATGTAGTTGAATAAGTGTGATGAATACTAAACGGCAAACGCGTTGCTTTGTCAAATAGCTTGGATCCACATTAAACAGTACAGATGATAAATATTGATATATGCAGTTTTACACTGCAAGTTTCTGTTAGATTCAGGAAACCCTTTAGAAAGAGCCTGAAAATGCTTCATACAAATTAAATCAGGCAGATATATAATTTCTGACTTGCAGAAGATTTTACGGTAGTTCATTTTGCCTATGATTCAGCTGTGCTGGGAAACCCTGTATAATAGCTGTATGTTCATATTAGCAAGTATCAACAAAAATCCACAAGTATACACAATACATCCACTGTTCTACGCTACGTGGTTATTATCCTATCAAAAATATATATTTAAACCAACAGAAAAATGTTTTTTTATTACTAATACTACTCCACCAATAAATAAGAGAGTTACTCTCCTGTGGTGGGTAGCTTAGCCTGCAGAGCCCTCTCTTGCTAATCAAACGGCTTAAACCCTTAGGTTCGAAACCTGGATAACTTTAATAGATCGGACTATAAATATAATGCAGCAGCTCACTAGAGAAATTCTTAGTCCGGATTTGGCAACCCTGGGGTATAAACGTTTACAATTCCTTCAAGTGTATTTACGTTGCAACCTCATTTCATTCCCTCTATCTTCTTCATCATCATCTGACATGGAGCTGACTCGAGGGTCACTCCTGGATTACCCCAGGCCCACCTCATGCCAGTAGGTGGATAGGAATTTAAGGGATAGGGTGGGATCGAGTGGGGTGTTGCACCGTTTAGCATGCCTGCAATGTATACCGCAAGGCACCGCTGCTGCAACACCGGGTAGTTAGTAAGCTACGCATCAATGGGATTTTGAGTACGTAACCGGGACCGTTATGCGATTATGCATTTGACCCTAATAAACTTTGGTATCAAAGTTTCACATTGCTCGTATCTCTTACCTATCTATTGTTCTAAGGTAACAATTTCCATCTATCTTAGTTTCCTAATAACTAGTAACTTAATATTAACCCCAAATCGCATTTTTCCACTTAATTTTAATGTCGACTATCGATTCTTCTTCCTTCCTTTCCACTCCTCGCCTCTGCAGTTGTCGGCTTGGAGTCCATCGCTTTCTTTCCCACTGGTACTTATTTCGTTCCTTCTCCTTTGTTTTCCCCCTGCCTCGCCCTCTTACTGCTTCTTCCTCTTCGTTATCCTGTTCTTCTTCAGTCGATTCTTGATCGGATTCTTCAATCAGTGCGTATACTCTTCTCACCTCTCTTCGGCTATCCTCTTTTCTTCGTGCCCAATTCTCCCGTGTCTCTTTAGGCATGCCAGTGTTTTGGATATCCTTCCCCAATTATGTATTCCACGTGTAACATGGTCTTCCGGTCTTCTTTTCTTCTGTTCAGTATTTAATTCTTGAAGTAGTGAGCCGTTTAGTTATTGCTTTCCCTTCTACAATTCCTTGTGCCGTCGAAGTGTTTTCGTCCCCCGTGGTTAGTTGAAATAGTCTGAGTATTTTCTTTCCCATACTTCTAAGTGCCATTCTGTTGGCTTTCGTGATTGCGGTGGTTTTCAATCCGTATAAAGCAGTTGTGGCAAGTAGGCTTCTATTTGTAGTGCTGGGCCGTAGGCATGTGCAAGATGATTGTAGCGCGGAGCTAGGTTTCTTACATTTTCCTCCAGTTGCAATTGAAATTTTGTAGATTTTGTCTCATGTATGACTCGATTTTTTTTCTGAAGTTGAAAGCTTGCTGTTTGAGTTGTACCCGCGGTGCTGTGTGTTTTGATCTGCTATCGAGGTAAATAAACAGTTTCCATCTCCTGGAAGTTTCCGCACCTTCAGTTTGTGTCTGTCCGTAAATACTGTTTCCTGTTCCATGGCCGGTATTGTGTTTCCTGCTTTTGATAAGTGCCGTGGGTTTGCTCTTGTGTAGTCTTCCGTGTGTATCTTCTTACCTTCTAATATTGCTAGTTCTGCTTGACCGCACCCCGTAATGTTAGATATCAGACCTACCTAATTTGCGGTCTCTGAATTAAATTAAATTTAATATAAAATAAAATAAGATTTATAAATAAAATCAGATTAAATGAGGTTAACGTTTACAATTCATTTATTACGTTAAGAGATTAAAATTGCCTACAACAGTGCGAATTTATGAACACTCTCTGACTCACAATGAAATGCAGTAGATTAAAACGCAATGAGAATCCAAAATCAAATTTTACTAAATTGCTTGAGTTCAAAATCGACGTATTTACTACTTTTTTGCTTATTAACTACACAACACTGCGAATTTTTAGACACTGTCTGATTGACAATAAAATACAGTAGATTTACACGCAATGAATAACAAAAGTCAAGTTTTACTATCTTGCATGCGGTGCTGCTTATTTACTGAACCACAGTGCGAATTTGTGCACGCTATCTGATACTAGATGAAATACAGTAGATTAACACGCTATTAATATCAAAGAAATTTTCACTATCTTGTATGCGTTCAAAATCGACTTATTTACTAAAAGTATCCCTTACTTTTCTTGGAAATTTGGCCCTAGTCGAATAGTATTATCCTCGATTGAAATTTATGGTCTTATTCCAAGAATTCGGTTTTTACTTGAGACGGCTTATTTGTCGGCCCGCTTTCTATTTCCGTCCCGCAAGGGTTTCTACTTGCTGTCTACCCCTGTTCTGTTCTCAAGAGCCGTCGCTGGAAGCCTAAACTAAAGTTTCATGCACTTGTTACAATATCCCCCGTTTTGATTTCCCTGTCCCGCTTATCCACCTATGTGCGCCGTGCTTATATATATATATATATATATATATATTATATCCGACTGGACTACAACACTATACTACTTGATCACTTAGCTTTTCTATACTTCTCTCCCTCGTTCTTGCTGTTTTTTCCGCTGTGTTCTTGTTCACCGCTAACCTTTCACCTTTGATCGATCAGCCGATAGAGCAGGTGGTCGCAGGTTCGCTTGATTGTTAATACACTCTGACTTCACTCACTTGGTAATTTCTGCACAGAAATAATTCTTGAGCACGTCACACTAAGCAATTTTGCCCGAGAGAGCCCAAAGCACGTCCGTTCACTCGCTCGTCGCGAACGGAACTCCTCATTTTATTCCCTCCATCTTCTTCTCACAAAATTTAAGCGTTTTCTCCTGTTCCTACATACTATTTACACCACTTAGTCTACCCGTAGAAATTCTGCCTTCAGTTGTATACCTCTGGGCTTTCAGTCGTATTCTGTTGTGATCCATTCTCATCATATCCTGTGTCCCTTTTTGCTCCAGATTTTAAGTTGTTCCATTCAGAGGATCTATATTAAATTTTTTCTCTAAATACCGCCCCTCTGCTGATCTGTTAACATTACGCCCACGCCCTCTACTTCGAAATGTATTTATGTTCTGTGTCACATCCCAGGAATTTAAAATAACAGACGTAACATGTACGTATTGTTTGATTATCTATAAGCATTTTCGCTCTTATAGACATAGATTCTTTAAACTCTAAATATTCGTATATTGTGATGGCAATTGATATTATAGTTATTATAGGTTTTGAAGATGATATTTAAATAATATTTGGGTCTTTGGAGTCAGTCTTCCCGGTCCGTTATTACCGTTTGCATATTACAGAAGTACCACTTTTTACTTTTTTCCCTCCAGATGTTTTCAGTTTTGGCAATATATATCGTATCTTACATTTCTAAAGTGTAAATTTATGCTAAATTTTAAAAAATTCATTTAGGATTTTTAGGAAGTTTATTAGGAATATAATTCTGTCTATCTAAAATCGTAATAATTTCCGTTGATGTGTCAATAAATTTGGGTGCGGGCTCTATATTATATTTAAATTGACGGTAATTTTTCCCTAACGTGTGCTCCCAAGCATTAAAATAAGGGTCTTTGCGGATAATGCGCGTGAAAATGAAGATAAGAGACGAGTTCTGACAGCCGATAAAATGGTCAATTACATCCCTCAAAGAGGCCTCGGCATAAATTCGGAAGTTTGACTTGTGGTGGTGTTTGCGGAGTGAAATTTATTTACCAGGCTGATTTAGTAAGTTTGTTTAGGGTCAAGGGGCTGTTTCCCGCTGCACAATATATCTCAAGTCTCGATAACTTTCCAGGATTAAGCCTTTTGACATAAATGCTTCCCGGACGGAATTAAAATCGAAACAAGGGTTGCTTTTTGTCGGAACAACTTGCCTACTTGTACGCTAAGCAATGGACTTCGAAATATTAGCTGAGTTTTGAGTTAAAAAGTTTCAAGTATATCTAGGGAAAAGCAGCAAAAAGTTAGTGGTAGTAGAATAATACTGTTCAACGAAAATGGCTGAAAATATTACATTATATTTTTATTGAATCAAAAAAACTTTTGTTGGTGCGTCGGATGTGGATTTCTTAAACAAGCTTCCATCGACACAGGGTTTTCAAACTCCTGAATATAGCGGGTGCTCAAAAATAATTGTACTATTGTGATCATTAAAAAATACGAATAACAGGCAGCCAAAAATTTTTACTTTTGAGGAGTTGGGTGTTTTATACAGAAAGAAATACCTTTGATAATAGCGTTAACGTAGTTTTCCTTAATAGAGTTAGCTTTCGGAGTAGTGCAAATCACAAATAAAATTAATCTAGCTGCTTGCGATATTTGTTATATTTAGTATTTTTATGGACCGAGTTCCGGAACTAAATGACATCATCCAGCGATCACAAATATAGAAATTGCTGGCCTATTGAAGGCTGTAGCTAGAACACCAATGATTTAATTTTGATACAAACATTAACTTTAAGAGTTAGTTTCTGTAAATTTTAGTAACAAGAAAAGGACAGTTCTTCTTTTTTCCCACAACTAGGCTTTGCGCTTTTAATTGTCATCATTTGCTTGTGAAATATTAAACATCGAAGCATGGATGTAAAATTGATAAAAAAAAAATTGTTTATAAAAGATGTTTCCATGGTTTACAAACGGCTTCTGCAAGTAAAATAGTAAAAATGTGTTTTTTTCACAACATTGTGTAGAAGACACCTTACACTTTTTTTAATTAAACCGTAGTAGGTTACTGTGCCTCACCTCAACTTTTATACTAAGCGTTGAATGATTTCCGGTCCTATCCTAATTAATGCACATAAATATGTTGCAGCAGGTACATAGTTTATGGATAGTACAGCAATGCAATTCTCACTCCAATAGTAAGGATTTACATACAGGGACTGTGTTAGTCAAGCAAAATACGGTAGACGGTCTTGTTAGATAGTACTTCTGCCAAAGCAATTATTTCAATCCAGTTCCCCTATCTAAATTCTTCTTCTGTTTGAATGTCAAAAGTCCTAGATGATTCCCAAAACCTTTGTCGACATGATTTTCTTCTATTGCCATTTGTACAACTGTTCCTGCAAATGTGTGCACTAAAATTTTACAACAAATCTGAAAAACAGTTACACTGCTATGGCAGTGACATTAAATTTAAAAAATTGACAAACTGTTTTGGTGAAATTGGCCTTTACCCTCGGTTGTAAAAATGAGTCAAGTTGGAAAATAAAGCTCTTACTTACTTGATTATTTGTGGGAACAACCTATATTTGAATAACAATTCAAAAAGTCGATCAAAATCATCTGTGTCTCAAGAATCTGTTATGGATGCCCAGGGTATACGTTTTCATATTATCAAGAACACCAAACCCTAATATATTAAAAATTGAGTCAGTTCGCCATCTCACCAATTTATGCTGCCTTCCGTTTCATCCTTTCTGTTTTATTATCTGGCCTACTATTAAATTATGCATATTTTTGTCATGAAACCTTGTATAGTATGATGTATTTTCGGAACCTTTTATCCCTTCAAAGCTTCTAAAGCTGAGAATTCTCTTTCTGCAGCAGGCTTAGAGAATTCCAATTTTACTACCTTCAAAACGCCAAAGCTAAAGAAAACCGACTCGGAAGGGGGTCGTTAGGACACCGGATCAAAAAGTGAGCCCGGAATAATAATGTGAAAAACATGTGAAAAATGTGATGTTTATTAAAAGTGTTGTGGGTATCTGCAAACACCTTTTATTACGAGGTGAAGCTAGCATTTGTGCAGATGGGGTTGCTAAGAAATTTCAATTTCCACATACGCCTACTTTGTTGTCTTTTAGAAATTTGTATCCCAGCGTTACTGTATATGATTATTTTGTACAAAAATGTTTGCGTAAAGAAATGCTGGAACGAAATCACGATTACAGTAATTGTAATGGCTACAAGTATATCTGAAGGTAACACAGGGTATTGACGGAAACTTCTAAAGGATCCATTTGTAAAAAATGTTGTAAGAGAGTCCTCGAAATTAAATGCAGAAGCAATTAGTCGTTCTGACAATATTAGTTCAAGTAACTATTTTATCTATCAATGCATCATATACAGGGTGATTGGAAAAAACCCCAATATTTGAGAAATAGAAAAGAAAACGTTTCTATAAACATAGTTCCGATTCCCCTCCGTTACAGAAATATTTAACAAAGTGCTTCTCTTGTGTCCCTTGTTATTGATTTTAACCATCCGCAAAGACAATAATGGAGGGGATTGAGATCTGGTGACCTTGGTGGCTAATTCCGTGAACCTCCACGGCCAGTCTAACAATTGGGAAACCAATTATTTAGATACTGTCCTATATTCAGTGGTGCATCTTCCAGTAGATTTCAGGTGATATTCTAAAATAATTCTAAATATTTTAGGCTCCTTAGACCACTATCTAGTACAACTGGGTCAAATAACTGATTATTAATCCTACCACAACACGTTAAAACGACGCTGGAAGTTAATTTCGCCCGTGGCATGCGAATTTTCAGCTGACCAGCGATGTTCATTGTGACAGTTATTTAGTTCATCACAAGTAAATTGAGATTCATCCGCAAACAACATGTGTCTGTACGATTTTCGATTATCCAGTTGCAAAGTTGCAGCCTCAAAGCATTATCATCATATTGAAAATTTTAGCCGTGTTGAATATGGAAAAAACATAAACCGTTTCTATGAATAGTTTCCTATGTCGTCGTTTGATCAATTTGGAGATGGGTTGCAGTGCGTATTGTACTTACACCTAGGTTATGCTGTACCATGTTAAGAATTTCTTTTCAACCGCCACATCAGGACCAGCTTGCCTTTCAGATAAAATTCTTGCACTGGAATACATTTCAGTTTCACCTGCGTTTACAAAAACTGTCTGGAATACATTTCTGTCCGACACTCTTCTGTTGTATGAATGACGTTGACATTTAACAACTGCGCGATTAGTACACCCATAAATGAAAATCATGTCAGCATATTCTCAATAAGTAAATTTGGCAGGCATTGCAAATGTATGTAGTATTTTACTACGCTATTTCAACTCAGAAACATCAAAATAAATCGAACAATAACAAATCGAGTAGTACTGTACGGGTACTGACGGATAGCGACTTAAACAAAGTTGTGCTGGGTAAATGCTTGGATATCTATGTAACTGGTAAAAATCGGGTCTATGTTTATAGAACCTGTTTTGGTTTGTTGTTTGTTTGTTTTAACTACCGGAACATATTCCCCAAATATTGGGGTTTCCTCCCCAATCACCCTCTATATTATAACACCTCTAAAATATGAACTTATAGTGGCAAACATTTGTTTGCATACCGGTTTCTAAATAAAAATGTTTTTTTTTTAATTTTATATTATACTAAAGTATCTTCGTTCAATATGAAACATACTTTAACGGCTGCTCACCTTCCCTTTCGACTGCGTCTAAGTGGAATATTAATGTCAATGTGGTCGTCAAATTCTGGAAGGCGACCTGTTGACGCCCAAAAAGTACAACACCTTATGAATTCATTGAAAAAAATCTGTGGTATGGTTACCAAATAAATACTTCTGAAAGTGCCAAGTCTGTATGCATCGCAGATAAACGAGCATTTCATATTTCAAGTGAAGCAATTTTAATATGATTGCTACCGCGTTTCTTAACAATCGGTCACAAACGAACTCGAATGCAAGCTCCTCAAAAGTGTTTTGAAAATAATACAACTTTGTGCGTTGACTTCTACCTACAGATGACACGTAACGCCCCCTCTGTGCACCGAAAGCAATCAAAACTATAGGGATATTGCAATTGTCTATTACCAAAGAAGACAATAACTATAAATTATAAAATTTGCTAGAAAGGAAAACGCATTACTGGGTGCTAAAGATATAGTGCTCGTACATTGTTGTCCTTAGTGCCGTGTATATTGTGATGATTTTTTGATTCGTTAGCTCGGTTAAATGGACAGTGAAATATGAACAATTTTATAAAATGGATTTAGCTGTCAAAATTTGAATTTTAATATTGTAATTAGATCCAAGCGCCCTTATTGTAATTTTCTGTATTTGTGGCATCGTTATCATGTAGATTTCGTCGGTTGCTGTGAAAATTGTTGATAAAACAATGGGAAGAGCATCCTTTGTATTTGGTGTGAATACACGCATTGTTGATCTGCTCCTAAAAATTTAAAGATAATTAACATTGTTTATATTAATAAAGTATTAGTTTTGTTCAATTTAAAAAACTAGTTTCTTTGAAGAAAGAGTAAGCTAGTTTAACTTATTAAGTTAGTACTAAAATAAGTGGATCCTGTTTGGAGTCGAAGATTTGGCCTGACAACGCTGCGGAATTTGGATCGCAGTGAAAAGGAGAATCTACTTTTAAGATCAACGATCCTAGGAAGATAATTACATTTCGATGTAGTGATTGCTTTATAAAAGGTAAACCGGTTATACGTACCTAACAGGAAGCACGAGTGTACCTGAGAACTGAAGAAATACACCAGAAAACAATATTCAAACCTGTCCGAATTTTACATAGAGCTTTCTAGGCATTTTAGGTTAAAAAACGGCAGGCGATTGACGTGTTTTTAGATTCCGCCTGAAGTCAGCTGCATACTGGGAAATAGTGTCTTTTTCTCATATAATAGTAAGGTGTGATAGGACCGACTTCTGAGACCAAGTACTCATGTTTGAAAATTAGGCCGTGGTATTTTTTTTTCATTGTAAATATTGGCGACAAGGCTTTTTGTGGTAACCTATTTTCAGTCATTCTTCGCATGTGCCCGTACCATTTTAGTTGTTTCATTTCTATTGTATCGATCAATGACGTTTCTACCTGCATTGTTTCTTTTATTCTTTCATTTCTGATATGGTCCAATAATGTAATACATCATTTCAGCTGCTGTTATTTTATTTGCCATATTTTTGTTAATTGTCTATACTTCGGCGCCATAGATAACACAACTTTCAACTAAAGTACCAAACAGACGTTTCGTTGTTTTACTTGGAAAAGAACTATTCCATAATACTGAATGTAGTTGTCTTGTTATAATTTTTCCTTTCTTTAGTTTGTTGTGTATATCTCGATCGTTTCTTCCATCTGATGTGAGTGTGACCCCCAAATATTTATATTCATTATTAAGTTTAATTACGAGGGGCATTTTTTAAATAAGGTCCGTTTTTTAATAAGAAGAAAAATACTGTAAATATCATTAAAACATATTTTTTTCCATATTCTACATACTTTTATCTACTTTTCTACATAATTTCCATTTTTGTTCAAACATTTGTCATACTGCTCAACAAGTTTTTGAATTCCGACGTCAAAGAAATCTGCCGCCTGTGAAGAAGCCCAATCCGCGACTGCAGTTTTCACTTCTTCGTCGTCGTTGAATCGTTGACCACCAAGGAACTCCTTTAAGTACCGAAACAAGTGAAAATAACTGGGTGCAAGGTCTGGACTGTAAGGTGGATAATCCAGTTGTTCCCATCCAAAAGACCTGATTAGACCTTGTGTTTGTGCAGAAACATGTGGCCTTGCATTGTCATGGAGTAACATCACACCGAAAGGCAGTAGGAGGCCACGCAGCTTGTTTTGTTTGGCACGCCGGAGTTTTCTCAAAGTCACACAATACGCATCGGAATTAATTGGCATGCCTCTCGGCATAAAATCCTCTAACAAAATCCCTTTCCTGTCCCAAAAGACAGTTGCCATGATCTTTCGTGCTGAAATTGTCAGCTTGGTTTTCACGACGATGTGTGTCGCCATTCCATTGATTGTTGCTTGGACTCAGGAGTCATGTGAGACACCCAAGTCTCATTACCCGTAACGATGTGGTCCAACAATTCATCATGCACTCAAGAATCGAATTACAGATCGTATCTCACAGTCGGCGGGCGACTCAATTTCTTAAACATTATAAACTTCTACAGCTCAGCACACAGACAGACGATACGACTGCAAATGACGTCTACACGCGCGCAAAGTATGCTGGGAGCAGACGCGCAAGCGCACTGCGGCGATCATTCTCACTGTCTTTCACAAACGGACTTTATTTAAAAGATATCCCTCGTACATCCTTGTCTGTTTGCAAATCTTGCCCTTGTACTCCAATTAGCATGTAATGAGTTTTTCGGTGTTAATTTCCAATCCCCACTTATCATATTCTTCTGTTAAGTTTCTGAACATGTAACTTATGTCACTTCGTCTTGTGCTAGAATGACCTGCTCGTCCGCAAACAAAAGGCTGTAGATATAATCGTCTTTTGTTTCGATCCCCATTTTGCTACACTTTCGGGTCCATTCTTTCAATACTTTGTTAACGTATGTTGAGACAAGTGTTGGGGATATGCAGCATCCTTGCCTTAAACCTTTGTTGACTATAAATTCATCTAACTTCAATAAATTCGGCCTACTTTTATTCTGGTTTTACTCTCTTCATATAGCCGCTTTACTGCATTTATACAACTTTTTCCCACTTTTGTGTCTTCTATAGCATCCCATAGCTTGTTTATTGGAACACTATCGTAGGCTTTTTCAAGTCAATAAATACCATATGCAATTCTCTTCCGCATGCTATGGTTTTTTCTATTAATTGCTTAAGGCAGAAAATGTTGTCGACACAAGATCTTCCAGATCTGAAACCATTTTGCAGTTCTATTTCTGTTGCCTGCTGTTCTATTTTTGTTTTGAGTATTCACCCGTACAGTCTGCCCATAGATGACGTGACGCTGATTCCTCTATAATTGCCGCAATTTCTCTTATTGCCTTTTTTGTAAATGGAACTAATGTATGCTACTTTCAATTCTTTTGGAATATTGTCACCTTTGATGCACAAATTAAATAGGTGGGCAAGGTCTTCTAACACTAGTAATAGGGAATTCTTAATCAGTCATACGGGTGTATCTCCAGGGCCCGGCGACCTGTTATTTTTCGTATTCCTCAATGCTGTTTCAATTTCGTATACTGTGTAACGGTCCAACCCTTTTTTCTCTAGGGGTTGGAATGCTCTGGATAGCTCAGGTCCAGGTCCTTGTTTAAAACTAAAGAAACTATACAACGGTAGTGGATTAAATACTTTATTATTTATACTTGCATTAGTTAATTACATGCAGATATACACACACAGTATAGAATGTACTTATTTATTACTAAAAGTAATGAATATCGCTTATTTACAATTAAATACACAGAATATGAAATCTTAACGTTGTTTATATACACATCTAGGTATGCAACCCAAATTGCATACAACCCAAATCTAGGGAATACAATTTTACGGCAGCACGTGGAAACCCAAATAGGTTAGGTTTGGCCGCGGGGGCTCCTGTAATAAAAGAATTATCGGATTTCGGGTAATCGAAATTTACATTTACGGACAACTGCTGCTAGTCCAAGAGGGCTGCACTCCCTTGCTATCGATGCGGTCCGCGGCCAGGATATCGGTGTTTTGGTGTGAATGAATTCAACTTACGGAATTATAACCTGGAATTTTCTACTACGTCCACATGCATAAAATTTGACTGGGGCCAACAAGTGAGTGTAATTAGGTAAGCGTATTTTAGCTCGTACACTCCCTTAGTTAATCTTCGTACCATTGTAATGGGTTAGGAAATATGGAATTAACGTAAAAATTGTTGACAGGTTTGAATCGGATATTAAAAGGATTCTTTTAAAGCTTAAGGCTACAAAACCCTACGTATAAATTCGCTAGCTCCGTTGAAAAGGGGAAAACAACCCCTAAGCTATTGAGAAAACGAATTATACCTTTAATAATCTTTTCTGAAGTTTAGGTAAGCAATAAAAATTAGGGATATGACCCAAGTTCCTATTTCAAACCAAACTTTTCGACTGGTCCTATATACAGCGTAAGTTCACAGGGAAACGACCCAAAGTGATTTACGCGGGATATATTTCCACACTTCGCTGACAACAATTCGTAGCTCGAATTGAAAAAGGGCAATATGACCCCTAAACAAACGGGCGAACGAATGTTACACGGGCGGACTTGACTTTGCAAACAAACTGTAGTTGACTGGGATTAAAATCTTTACTCTTAACTGGTACAGGTATTTTAACGGGACTGGATTTTTGGGTAACAGGTAATCTAAACGGCGGTTTGACTGGATCTCGGTTGAAGTTCTTCCTTGACTGGTTCGGACGACTCGTTCGGACTCAAGTTACTTGTTTTGGAGCTGGGGCTCGCCTTTATACCTCCCATTCCCATTCTAAAATGTTGCTAATAATTTTTATGTTAGCGGGGAGACCTACTGACGGTAGAAACAAGGTGGGAGACGGGTACCAATCTTGAATCCGAGCGCCACCAGCGTCTTTTTGCTGCACTACGCGGACACAAAATTTAATTTAATATTTATTTATACCACGCACTGGACACTTCGTTACAACTGTAACATCTCGTAGTTGTGTGTCTATGTCTTGCGTACTGTAACTAACATTCTTATATGCTTGTCTGTCTTGTATTAGCAATTCTTCATAATATTTCTTCCAGGTATCCATTCCAATCGGGTCTATTATGGTTCCTTCCTCTGTGTTGTTTTTCCATGATCTTATGGTTTTCCATGCTTCTCTAGATCTAGAACTCCCTATTAGTCTATCATTCTCATTACATCTTCTCTCCCAGAACTGATTTTTTGTTCTTTTCACGGTCTTTTTGACCTTACAATTATATATATTTTTTTATAATTATATAATTATCGTCCGCATCTCCTGTGCTGAACCATTTCTGATAAGCTGTTTTCTTTTCATCGATTATATTTTGTAAGTCGTCGTAGTGCCGTATAACAACTGAAAACGAATGGGGTAGCCTTTATGATCAATCGCACAATAATATTCATGAAGAAGTACCATTTTTCATCAAAACAATACAAATGGCGATATAAATGTCATTTCCATCGCAAAAGCTAACGAATTGGAGCACGATTTACTCCCACATCCACCTTCTTCATAATATATACCTAGCTCGGTCTAATTTCTAAATATTTCCGTGGCTGAAAATACCCTGGGAAGGAAGACACTTTCGTCAAATATTAAAGAACAGTTTAAAACTGCCTTGCTGAATCGGAGTATTGTGATGATATCAAGGCTTTGGCATAGTTGATTGAAGTGGAATACTGTTAATAAAGATTATAATATAATTTCAAACTGATACACAATTTCATTCTGACAACTTTTCATTAAAAATCTAAACGGAAATTTAAATTTACTAGTTGTTTCTGCGTTGTTGTCTTTGCTTCGCAAAAATTATATTTGCGGCTAAACGTGTTTCGTTGCACACATAATGCATACAAATACAATAACGTGTGGGAATACAGCAGACGTAAAGAGTAAACCAATTTCCGTTTATGGCGGCTGACAGCATTTGCCATAAAGTTAATGTTATTTTTGTAATCTGCATATAGAATATGTATAATATAGACACATGACTTATAAATAAATAGACATGTTAACAATAACTCTATCTCACTAAGAACATTCAGATATAATTGTCCATTGAGAGTATTTTTTGAAATGTTTTTATGAAATACTTTCTGAATTGCTTTTCTCCCATTTCGGTGCTGTCTCGAAACAAAAACAGCCCCAAAAAGTACAGAGTTATCATTTCAGTCTGTAGGTAAACCATCTGTCCTGTGTCTGATAAAGCACAACAAATGAAAGCACTTACAGACAGCTTCTGCTGCAATTACTTCATGTTATCTTTGATGTTCCACACGTCCCGGGCGAGCTTCAACTCGTGTGGTTTGACAGACTGAAAACAACCTAAGTTACGTGATAAAATATGAGCTGCAGCTTCGTTTCGTTCTATTTTCCATTTAGACGTTGCCAGTAGCAGAACTTCCGGAATATCACGAATACATGTAAAATCGTTAAATGTAGAATTTCCTGGAAATAATGAAATTATCTCTGTATTCCATACAAAAAGTAACTATGATAAAAAATGTATCTCAAAAAATATGAGATGAGATGTGTGAAATAGCGAAAGGAGTATAAATAATGAAGCATCAAGGGAAATTCAATTCAAGGCGGTACCGGTATTGATGCTTGACAGCATATGTCAATTATCAAGGATAAATATCGACAGTCGAGAGGGAAAATTCTTCGAAGATTTGGATTTTTCTTGTTTCAGTACACTATGGTCGTAAAATATAGAACAAAATGTATTGTAATTTTTGCAGATTTGTTGACGTTGTTAGCTTGTTTATAACGTCATCTATATGTGTCTGTATAATTTCTACAAAATCTCTTTTTGTACTAACCTAAATTGTTTCTATCTATTGTATATAACGTTTCTTTTAACTACTTATCAAAACTTGAGAAGAAATTATGAAAAGGCTTACAATTCCTTTAATTCTAACTGATGTATAGTCCTAGAAATGTTTTGATCATTATTGTTTATTTATTTGCCGTCATAATATGTGTTTTCTGTATGTTAGAAACCCCTCTACATTAACTTCAATTAGGACGATGTCTCAACTATTTCATACAAAGTTACGCCTATATTTTAAAAGAACTACTTCAATTTCAGAGCAATATAAATGTGATATAACAAAAAAGTTATAACAATGATGTTTATATTAACGACTACAGTGGGAATTTTTAGGTATTATGCTCTATTTGATAATTAATCGCATCACGGAAACTTCTAGAAGTAGGTATGAATCATGAAGAAAACAAGCATTTTAAACGATATTATTAAAATTTTATAGTTCTCATCAGGTTTATTCTTAAGGACTTTTTTATTATGTACCCTTAGAAGTAACAGTGGAGGATATCAGAATCGGAGATGTGACAGGCTACTTTTTGCTCTTTATCGATGCGTTTGTCTACTTCAAAGAACTTAATCATACTCTGAGAGCGGCACTCCGTGCTGCTGATACGAAACCGTGAGTATTAAACAAGTCACTATTACAAATATTAGAGCACAGAAAAGCTTAATGAGAGGTTCGGTGAAAGACATAAGAAGTATTAACTTTTTAATCATTTTTAGTACACAGCTTTCGCAACTAAGCGAATGGTCAACTACTGAGTTTCAAACCTTTAAACGATTTACACTTTTGAAAAGATATTATTTTCGTAAACAGTTGGTAGACAATACAAATTTCTATCATTTCTTCACAAAACTTCATTAGATGGTCAGGATCTTTCTTTTTAAACCTTTTTTAAATTGCTCTAAAACAACAGAGATTCTCAGGATAAACCGTTTCTCCAAGTGATGTTTTATAAATCCCTTTTCATATCGAGGGATAGAGCGAATGTGACACCGATGATGACGTTCGTCCACCAAAAATATCCTTCTGTAATCCTGGACTTGCACTCTAGTGCGCTAGACGTGTCAAAATCCCTATCGATTGGTTCCATTCACCATGGCTTACCCTGTTCACAATTCCGGGATGGAACTCATACAATGCGATGACGGAACGCCATTTGGGGCTGACCCTAACTGCGGGATGGATTGCGAATTCCTGCTTAGCGAGGAACGCAAACAACGCGTGCGGAGGTGTTTATATCGCAAACTTTTCTTTGAATAGATAGTTGGGGCAATTCCGCGCTTGGAACATGTAGGCCGCACTAATGAGGGATGCTGCATAAAACAGTTGCATTTCAAGCTGCTCGTTTAAACGCGTTCTAAAGAATTGCTTCATTACAAGCGCTTTGCATTCACATGCATGATGAAAGCATAGAAATGCAGCAATTTCTAAGGAAATTTATAGCTACGCTGTATTCTTAGACTGCAAATGTGCGACATAATCGATATACATTCGTGCCGAAATCCACTCGTAATTCAAATATATTTCCCCTTTTTGTTACAGGGCTATCACTTTTTTCCCAGTATAGAAAAACTGATCATCTTTCCACAGTTTTGTTGATTGATTGGCTGGTTGTTGGTTCTTTTCGTTTGATTAGAGAGATTGAACTAAGCCCATTGTTTATCATTAAATTTTCATAAGAAGGCTTAACTTCGCCTTCTCGATAACAAAAATGCCACTTGTTTATTTTGCCTTTCAACTAAATTCAAGATCTCTATGTTATGGTAGAGTATCTACTATAAACTCAAAATCTGAACTCGAAAAGTGAGATCCGAACTACAAACTCTATATTTAAATTCGAATTGTCGATCGAAAAACAACGAAAATTTAAAATAATTCAATTTCAATTCAAGATCTTCACATTAAACTTGAAAACTGAAAATATCGAAGTCAACCTAAAATCCCGACTTCAAACTCGATATCTTAATTTTACACTGTAGATAACGATCGAAAAATTAAGTATTTCGTTTTACACTCAATTTGCGACATTAAATGCGATATCTCTACTTCATACGCGAAATCTCAACTTTTTACAAATACACGCTTAACTTTAAACTCAAGATACTGATTTTGAATAGATTATCATTAAAAACTTCAAATCTCAACTTAAAACGTGAAATTTTGTTTCATCCCCTAGATTTCAAAATTATACTTATCAATTGAATCTAAAACGTAAGTGTTCACCTTTCAACTTAAAAGCTTGATATCAAAATCCTGTCTTAAAACAAGTTACTAAAACTCGAAACTTCAACTTAAAACTTGAGATATTGACAATAGCAAAAGATCGTTCTTAAACTATCGCACTAAACTTTAAAAATGAAATATTAATCCAAGCCCAAGACCTTCAGTTTAAACATGAGACTGCAGTCTTATACTTGAGGTATGCGTTTAGACGACAAAATTTGAACAGAAATCCAGACTTCGATGCCCAACTTAAGTACTTGGAATCTCAGATTTGAACTTTGTTACGGACCAAACGAGCTTTTCGTCGACCCGCAACAGGATAGGTGGAAATAGGCCTGCAGCTTAGCTCAGTGGAGTAGAGGGGGTTCACGGAAATCGCTTACGGGAGGAAATCTTCCTAGTTGTGTACAGAGTGAGTCACAATTAGTGGGCGCCACCTTCCAAATACAGCTGTTTGTAGGTCCTCGTGGAAGGCTGAGAGCCAGCAGCTTACCGGAATCGGATTCATCTTTATTGTGCCTCCCTCCTATATATATAAAGCTTGCAAAATTCGTACACACACAGGTACAGAATGCACAATCATAAAAGAGGCAGTAAATTTTAACAGACGTATAATTGAATTATTAAAAAAATGACAAAGGTACAAAGAAATGACAGCAAATGGTGGTTTTATAGTTCCAACTTACAGGTTTTTAATTTGAACGTTCAGACAAAAAAACTCGCCGCCGCTGGCGTACGTCAATTACATTTTCCAAATAACAACGCGGCCAGCGAGGCCGAAGCTTACAAGAATGACACAGTATATATAAAATTACTTTTTTACAATTAGTAATACGACGAAGCACGATCGGCGACTGAAGGTCACTGCTTGTTACTTAAAAAAGGTTTAATCACGTAGAATTTTACAAGTTGACGCGTAAAATGTTTCTTTTCACAAAACACAAAACTTTAGTTCTTTACCTTAAATTTTGATGCAGGCAGGCACAATGTCGGGAGTATTGAACAGGATGATGATAAAAATCCGCAGGTGCGCCGCTGAAGACTGGATTGAATGGAGTCGACGCCAAGGGCCCGAATCTTCGATGCGTTCGTCGCAGCGACGGTAACAGCAGAGGGACAGGAACTGGGTTAGATCTTAATCCGCCGAAAGCGATCGGCTATTTCACAAAGAATTGCCTTTACAGAGATGAAATCCAGTGTGTTTCTATAAATCCGACAGTTGTCGATGGTCTGTTTTCACCCCATAGTAAAACAGCGAAACGAAACTCACACATGATGGACACCCATCGAAAAACCCAAGCCACCCCTGCAGCACTCAACTTATTTGCGGCCCTTCCCCGAGATGGAATTTGGGAAGACCCGGAGTCATTGAAGATGTAAAACTGACTGAAGACTTCACGCGCCTCAAACCTGCATTACCCCCAAAATATTGCAACATAATTCGAAATATTGTGAAGTTGTTCTAGAAAAATTCGGCACGTAAATTCTTAGGAGCGTTCAGGGTCAAGCGCGAACGAAACAATATTCGGAAATTTAAGCCTACAAAGGGAACTGCCAACATTATTCAATCTTAGAAAAACAAAATAGCGAAACTGCATTAAAATAACGTTTTTAATTCCTATGTAGCGGCAATTAAATTACGAAATTAATTCGAATGGAGCGGCAAATTTTATAAGAACATGAGGTATGGGTTTAAAAGACCAAATCTTAACTGCAAGTTAAGAAGCTCCATTTTAAATAAGTCTCTCAACTTCAGATTGCAGATTTCAAATTGAACCAGGAGGTTTCATCTTAAAAGTTGCGATCAGCACTGCAAACTCAAAATATTAACTTCAACTTAAATTCTAAACTCGAAATTTCAAAATGATATGATTCTTTAAAAAGTTTAACTTCAAGATCAAATACTGGACTTAAAGTTCGGTTTTAGGTTTTCAATCTGAACTTCAATTTGGACATCTTAGGAGGAAATATTGAATGTATAGGCAAAATTTTGAAAGTTAAGAAGCAAATATTTCAAAGTTAGGGTGGATTTGCTGAATTTAAAGTCAGGAAACAAGTTTTAAAATTAAACTTCATACATAATTTGTAGCGTTGCATTTTATTTTTTAAGTTACATTTTAAAACTTGAGTATCTGACTAACCCTACGGTTCGTTCGTTGGTTTTTCAGACGGTTTTACATATAATTTCAGCAACGGGTTACATATAGCAATAAAGAGTATCAGAAAGCATCTTCTCGATTCCCATAAGGCTATATTTTAAATATTATGCGAAAATATGCAAATCGATTGTCTGGAATGAACCTTAAAAAAACCTGATTTTAGCGATGTTTCTGCAATATTATCCGTTTATTGCATACATTCGAATTACTTCAAACTTGGATAAATCTCGCAGGAAAGCACAGAAATTCACGATTTGGGAAGAAACAAGTAGCCTTTAAATGTAAGAGATTTAGTCAAAGTTTAGAATAAATCTCAAGTATCCTAAAGTTTCAAAAATTATTCTTCATACGCAATAGGATGCTAATTTGCGCAAGCCAATTTTAGTTTTCTCATATCACAGATAAATTATGGAAGAAAATTGCGAATCTAAATCCTTGCCGAAGTTCTACCTGCGTTTACTTCCTCGTAATTTAATTTCCTTCCCATTTCATTACTGACAGCAAAATTCTACTAAACCAAGTGCTTCTGAATGATTCATGGAATCAATATCGTTACCTCTGAATTCCTAAATCACTCGTTTAAAGGACGTTTATTATACCAGTGTTCGTTTTGGGTCAAGTTAGTTCTCGGTGGATTCAAAATGTCCTGTACTAACGCGTTACCTACCTCCATGTCCTGATGGAGAACGGGCCGCAAGTCCCTGGGCGACAGCTTGTTAAACTTAATGGGCCTCCACTACACCAGTGAAGTATCGATGGACGGTCACCTTTATAAACACATAAAATCGCCCACCGCGTTCAAGAGAATTGCATTTACTACCCTGGAAAATCGCTTAATATAACATCATGATTAGATACTCCGGAAATTTCGATAAAAATCGAAGCTCGTACTGTAAGACATTTCCCTTTGTTTCAGACGACCTTTAGACTAATAATTGCTCCCCTTTAATGGCGGTTAATTGAATTTTATTGAAAATAAATTGCAAACCTTCGCTCTTTCCTGTGTTGGAAAGGTTGGCCCCATAGTTTCCATTATTGAACGCCATTGACGCAATTTGCCTTTAGCATCGAATTAATATTTACATTACCCACCACATTAAATTAAGAATTCTTGAAAATGTGGGAATGAGTTCAATAAAATGCTGTAAAAGTTGTGACCCGCCTTCAAGATTATTGGAGTTTGCAAGAAACACTTTTCAGATAAAATATCGCGTGGAAAAAGGGTAAAGTTAAATATTTACTTTTAAATTTTAGTTGAGTGTCGTTCGCAGTTCAAGCTTTGCATTTGTTGTGGGTGTTAAGAGCAGTGGCGAAGCGTCCATTAAGGCTGGAAGGGCTGAGCCTACACTAATTGTTTGAACTTAATTTCATTTATACGTGAATTGTAAATTAGTATAAGAGATATTATACATAAACTAGCTGGCGCTTGGGTACCACCGTAATTTCTACTTGACCCTAAGTATAAAGACAACTGGATGTCTAGGAAACATACACTAAGACGAGATGTGGGAACTGTAGCTTTAGGCTCCAGCGTTTCAGCCTTCATCGCTAGCGTCAGCTTGTATAGAATCACGTCACTATTGGCACGGAAAGGGAAGCCCATATAAGGGCTGTTCTCTTTCTGCTGAGCCTAGTAAAGTAATACATAATTTATTGATACAACACATTTATTTATAACATTAAAAGTATTCCCCTCCACAGTCAATGCATTTTTGCATCCGTGCAAACCAAACTTCAAAATATTTTCTCCAATATTCTCGCGTTAGATTATTTATTTCATTTTTAAATGTGTCAACCGCTTCTTCGGCCGATGTAAAACGTAAACCCCGTAACTTATTCTTAACACGCGGAAATAAAAAGAAATCATTAGGTGCTAGGTCTGAGGACTATACGGCGAATAACCCAATATTTCAATATTTTGGGCATTCAAATACTTCAGGCAAACAAATGTAGTGTACCATTCAGCATTGACAGTACGACGATCCTCCAGTGCTACCGTGGAAACATGTCCAGTAATTCCAAAAACTGTGGCGACCATCTTTTTGTTTCGGTTTTTTTCACGAACCATTTTTGTTGGAGCCGATTCGTTTTTAAAGACCCAAACCGCCGAATGTTGCTTTCTTTCGGGATCATAACAGTATATCCACGTTTTATCACTTGTAACGATGTTGCACACCAAATGAGACGAATCATTGTCAAAGCAAACCAGTGTAGATCTGCACCATGCCACACGGTTTTCTTTTTGTACTGGAGTCAAAAATGTGGGGAATCCAACGGGCAGAAAGCCGTCAAATGTTTCTATAAAATGGTGTCAATTGCTTTCACACCAATCTTTAAAGTTGCTTGAGTACTTCTGGCAGTAACATGTCGGTCTCTTCAATCATGTTTCGTACAAGACTGACATTCTTTTCGGTAACTGCCGTTTTTGGCTTAGGAGCTCGAAAGTTATCATTTAAGGAAGTCGACCACGTTGAAATTCATTGTACCACCGCTTTCCGGTAGCTAAGGAACACGACTTGTTACCAAACACTCGATTGATTTCCTCAAAACATTCTTTACGGCTTAAGCCACGCGTGAAATTGTAAATAATCACAGCTCGATAATGCTCTTTATTCCATTCCATGATTTCTTGGGGAAGAGGTTAAATTATGTAAAACCTTCAAGTCCATTTGACAACTTTCACTATAATTAAACTTGTAAACAATTACGTTAAAAAGTCATGCAAAATTTGTTTCAAAATATCACAGCCTGATAGATAGGCTCAGGGGAAAGAAAACAGCCCTCATATATGCAATTGCAACACGTCGATTAGACTAGCCTAGGGCTGCCTAAGCTTTATATGTTGTGTTTGCAGCCGTTTACGCTTACGAATCTTTTATGCTATACCAGCACCGTGCGTGTTTGTTGTTTTTGTTTATATGTTGAATTATTTTGTATAAGAAAATTATTGATCTATATTAGTGGACAATTTAATTAGGTACCAATACGAACATTTTTTTGCGATTGCCGTTAAAAGAAAAATTGATGATTATATTAAAAAATATATATTTTTTCAGACCAGTGTGGCGTTGCGCTCAAGTTAAGTAATAAACTATTTATTCTATTTATGTTTTGGCTTACTTAATTTTTCTAGCAAAAACAGAAATTTCCGACTTTGCATTTAACAATGTTAACCTTGAAATTCTCAAAAAAAGTATCTGCGGCGCATACTCCACCAACACGCTACTTTCAATACTTAAGGCAGCCTGCGTGCACTTAAAACCTACATTTCGCTCCTGGTTAAGAGTATTGAGTGTATATGCAGAGTGCTTGAAAATCGGTTAATAGTTAAATGGTAATTGAATTTTAAAATATAGTATCACAGTAGATTAAAGTTACCCCAAAGTTTATTTACTTAGAACATGATCTCTACTTTGTGGAGCGTTCCAACTAGGCATCTCTAGGCGAGCGTATTCAATACGCGCTGTGGGACAGCAGTTCACAACTTTATTACCCTGATTTGAACAACGTTTATATACAGAATGTCCCATTTTCAACTTGGGTATTACAATCTGGCGCCATTTTCTATCCATCTAAGTAAACATTATTTTATTTACACCTATCATTTAGAGACCAGACAAATCCATCATGCTACGTTTCAGAACGGAAGAACGTACACAAATCTTACAAACCTTTTACGAAATATATTTTTATATAATAATATATAATAAACCTCTATCGCAAATAAATAAAATTTCCTGGCCGTGTCATTTGCCAACATGGTGACATCACTTGGGCTGCAAGATCGGGCCATCCAACGACTCTAGACTTTTGTAATCAACGACCTCAAGAACAGCATTCATCGAGTTTCTGCTTACGTTGGGCCGGAATTGTGCGAAAATGTAATTAAAAACTTCCCTAAAAGGGTGGACATCTGCAGGAACAACCTAGGGGACATTTGGCAGATATTTTATTCCGATCGCAATTCCGATTCTCCATTTTAGTTCAAATGGATAATCCACCAAGTTTTTAATATTATGAGTTTTATTCAAAAATCAAAACTCCAAGTTCAAAATTTGACACCCTTTGCTACCTCAGAGAAATAAGTATATGTCGTTGTTATGAGAGGAGTTTAGGCACACAAGTTGACTCAGAAATACCAAGTACTGTGTGTCGCTTTCAGTAAAAACCATCCTGGGTCATCATTGTCACTCCTAAATTTGGGCATCACTCAAGCCGTCCAATCCTTTGGATGTACTTGAGGACATCCGCAACTGGGGTGTTGCTGATTTCGGCCATATCAGGACAAAAGTCTCCCAACATGGATCCTCTGATTGTAGCGAGAGCTGGACCGTGACAAAGGACATGTTGTGTTGTCTCGTTATCCCCGCTGCATCCTCGACAGTTTGGGCTGTCCACCAGTCCTATCCTGTGCATGTGTTGTTTTAGGGTGTAGTGTCCAGATAAGATACCTACAACTAGTCGCAGGTTCTTTCGGGACAGTTGCACACAAAATTTCACTGTCTTTGGCGAGGGTGCACTAATAGCAGCCTTTGCATGACGACAACTTTCGGTGTTTGCCCATCTTCGTGTGAAGTTTTTTATGGTTTCTTGGTATAGGATAAAGCTTAATGTGCTCGGGCATATAGGAATAACGGGTTCTGGTCTCCAAATAGGTTGTACGGAGGCCAGTCTCGCAATCTGATCAGCCTCCTCATTGCCGTAGTTTCCGTCATGTTCTTTCACCCATATAAGAGAAATTACATTATCTTTTGAGATTTTGGAACTACCCAGGGCTAGTAAAGCGGCTCTGCTGTAACTGTAGATACCAATACGTTGGTTCTTGATCTGTCGTTCAAGAATTACCTTTGCACCATGCATTATTCCCACTACCTCCGCTTGGAAGACAGTAGCAATTTTGCTTAGTGGTATAGTGTGGCGTACGTTAAGATCATCGGAGAAGACTCCAGCACCCATTCCATGCCTTGTTTTAGATTCGTCGGTAAAGGTGGATATATCCATATGCTGGGTTGGCTCAGCATTGGCATAAACACTGAAGTGTCTATTGAAGGCATATTGTGGAGGGAGGTAGTCTACCATTGCGTCTATGAGAGGGGTCTGGACGACTGCCTCATCCAGGATGCGGGTATATCTGCCTCCCCTGCCTGCTGTGTGAAACAGACCCTTATGGTGCAGCCTTAAAGCCGTCCTCACAGCTACTTCCTTCACAAAAAGGTCGAGTGGTGGAAGACATAAAATCACCTCTAAGACGTTGTACATGTCCTAGTTTGGTTGGTTCCGTAACGTGCCTGACCCTTTGCCACCAGACAAGTGCTCCATAACATAGCATAGGTCTATCACGGCAGTATACAGCCACAAGTTAATGCTGGAAGAGATTTACCTATAGCGCGGCGACACTGCCAGAAAGCCGTGCATCATTTTTCAGTTTTAACTTTCAAATGTTTCTCCCAATTCAGCTGTTTGTCAAAAATAACTCCCAGGTATTTGACATTATATGAAAAGCTCAGAGATGTGTCAAATAGTAGAGGTGTACGTAAGGATCCAACCTTCCTTTTCTTTGTGAAAAGTACCATTTCTGTCTTCAAGGGATTGACAGAGAGAGACTGATCACTACACCATTTATCCTTTATTTGGACAGCCGTTTACATTAAGGTGCAGGGCGTACCCTCAAATTTTCCTGGGATAAGGATGACAATGCCATCCGCATATCCGAGAACCGAGCATCATTGAGTGAGCTTAGAAGGCTGTCCACCACTGTATTCCACAACACTGGAGACAGAACCCTGCCTTGTGGACAGCCTCTAATAGAGCTGTCTCGTATATTGAATTGCACTGCTCTCATCGTAAACATGTGCTTTATCCACTCACAGAGAGTAGGTGTAACTCCATGTGTACATAAGGCAGAGTTAATACTTTCAAAGGAAGCTTTGTCAAAGGCATCGTGGCTATAATGCTTTTCATGTAGCTTCCTCGGTAAAGGATTACTACAGGAACTGTAATAAATACATACTTTTAACTTACATCTCTTTACAAGCACTTAAAAGATTTTAAACAGGTATACGACCGTAAGTCTCACAAAGAAATACAGATTTACGTATACATTAGAAGCGACACGTGCTCACGGCTTTTCACCTGGTGTTAGAAAGAGATGCCCTTTAGTGCAGTACCTGAAGTTATTGCCTGGTATGAACAAATGTCACAACAGTTCTCAACAGGTCATTCCACGAGCTTTTATTTTTGATATGTTTGTCCCTGCAGAAATGCACAACAATCAAATTGTTTGGGACTGCTGTCTTATTTCATACTCTCAGTTCATAAAGTTACCATGCACCTGCCAGTAACCGTTTACCGTGGAAGCTATGCGAAAATAGTACAGTAATATCACAGAGTAGCTTTTACTCAGAGAAATAGCGGCTATGTTAATGTGCTTATTGTTGTAAGTTGGGTTGCATAACTAAAATAACGTAAAGTATTGACAAATACAACAACTAATGTGTTATTGCATTCTTACAGTTTAACGTGTTAACGTGTGTCGCAAACTGGCCATTAGTTTGTGTTATGGAAAGTTACGAAAAATATTGTGAATATTTTATGTCAGAACTTGTGAAATTATTGTAAAATAATGTTGTAACACCCTTAGTACAGATTCATATATATCTTACACCTAATTTTTACGGATTTTAGATTATAATCTAAACAGTTTTCTAATAATTATTTTACAGTGCTTATGGTATGGTTTTTACATATTGCTCAAGTGTTTCACTTTTCTTTTAGCTGTTTTATATTGCTTTGTGGCTCTTAAATCTTGCGATAACAATTTAAGAGTTTTGTATAACAAACATCTAATAAGATGTTCAACTACAAATAGATTATATTGGTAACACGGATCGTCTTTATTTAACCAGTCAGGGGCAGCTATTCCTAATTTATCCTTGCTTAACTTAACAATTTTTTTTAATTTGGCGATGACATATTACTTCCAAAATATATTTCAAATACTTGAAGTAAAGATGTAATTACGTTTATTATAACATCCGACGACACTCAAATATGAAATGCTTTAGCCGACACTATAATCCCTTTCATTTGGGAAGAGTTCATGTTTCTCTTTTAAGCAGTCATCCTTGCACATCTTAACACTACATGTTCGCGTTTTTAAAACGCCTTAAAGTTTTATATACCACATAACGTGTAACATACACAACTACACAAGTCCCTAATGTGACCTCAAGATTGGGCATTTCTTCAAAGATTTCTTGAGAATCAGAACATGTTTCAGCAAACATAACCAATTCATCATCATTGATAAAGAAATATGTGTTATACTGTTTTAAAAATGTACAGCGCAAGGAAATATCACAGAAAAACTATTTCTTCTTCTAAAGGAAAAAAGTTAGGTATCTAGATCATCATTCCAATTACTTGGCCAGATTTATTTTCTAACGCCAGTTTGGTTGTTTTATAGTTTGTCACGCCTATTTTAAACTTGGTAAAAATAATCGAGGAAGTGTAAAAACCCTCTCGATGCTACGCCCTTGCTCCAGTAGGAAATTAATAACTTGACAATGTTGGTATCTCGGGAAACCCAATCGAAGATGGAGTGGATTCCAAACAAATAAATAATAGGCGCCACCGACTCATACATTTACTAACATCGTCCGAGGTGTAATGTCCGATCACTTCAATACTCCATCCTCGTTCCTCGACTTCGTAGCAAATTTTTGTCTCCCCCTCAATTTTTCGAAATCGTGTCTTCCGAAATCTAAAATGCAAAATGGGTTGCTTCCAATCAGGCGCGGAATTCGTTACAAGTTACAATGCCTTCTTTATAAGGACCGCAAAACAAATACAAAAACAGTTGTTACAATTTTAACAACATACTAACAATTATCTTTTTACCCACTCGAAAAAGTTCTGAATCGCACACTTGATACAATATTAAACACTTTAATACTTTCAATATATTGTTTCTTTCGATACGTCGTTAATTTTAATACTTCGACTTTCATTCTCTGAATATTTCCTAACCTGTATACTTTTGTTGCTTTCTGTACTTCAATATTTTTAATTCTTCGATTTGCATCCTTTCAATATTTTGAAACTTGAATACTGTAGATATACTTTAATACTTTCGATTCTTTAATAATTCGACTATTATACTTTAAATATTTCCATACTTAGTTACTTTGTTGCTAGCGATACTTGGATAAGTTTAATACATCCATTTTTAAACTTTTCAAACTTGTATACTTTTAATACTTTGATAGTTTCTATACTTTCCATACTTCGATTCTTTTAATACTTTGACCTGCATACTTTTAATACTGTGAGACTTGAATACTTTCGATACTTGAATAGCTTCGATGCTTTAATAACTCGATTCATTATTTCCAAACTTAGATATTTTAGACACTTCGATATTTTGGATACTTTCTTTCTTTTGAAATAACTTAAATACTTTCAATACTTCAATTCTTAATAATTCGACTATTATACTTCCAATATTTCCATACTTAGTTACTTTGTTGTTAGCGATACTTGGATAATTTTAATCATCAATTTTCAAACTTTACAAAATTGTACACTTTTAATAGTTTGATAGTTTCCGTACTTTCCATACTTTGATAATTTTAATACTTCGATCTGCATACTTTTCATACTTTGAAACTTGAATAATTTCGATACATGAATAGCTTCGATACTTCGATGCTTTAATAATTCGAATTTCATGCTTTCAATATTTCCAAACTTATATGTGTATTTTAGACATTTCGATATTTTGGATACTACTTTCTTGCTTTTGATACTTCGATCCTTTTAGTACTTCCACTTTCATACAAACAATATTTCCAAACTTTGGTAGTTTCCACACTTTAATACTTTTGAATGCCGATACTTTGCCGTAAACCGTAAAAGAAACTTATATATCTGGGAAACCTTCTAATTACTACAATTAGTTTATGCCTCTTTTTTTCTACTCGCACTAGTTATTTTCAATTTATCATTAATAAACAATTACCTTAATGACGTTACTAGTCAGATTATAGTCACTTTGCTACTTAACAATATATGCTTGTAAAGTACTATTGAATATTTAATTTAGGCATTCACAAACTACCAAATAAATTTCGAAGTTTGATAAGGTGGTAAAGTCTTTTAGTATTCAGCCTCATTCTATATTCATGGCGGTAACTTTCAACACGTTAACCAACACGATTTTCTCTCAAATGTTATTTTAGAGTTACCAAACGCATGATCACTTTATTTAAATCATGTGAAAAAACGCCCTTTTGCATTTTGAAGGGGCACAATACACAATTTTATAACTTGAAATTAGAAAATCCAAGTTACTGGACGAAATCTGTCTACCCACGCTTTTCAATTTCTCCCACTCGCAAAATTTGTCGCATTTAATATTATCATGAACTTTGCTTACCCTTTTAACATTAACATTTCAATAAGGGAACTTACTATTTAATAAGATCTAAAGAAGTGTTCAACTGCCGCGCCCAGTAATTTATTCTATTGTCAAAATTTTAATCGAATTAGAATCTATGTACATAAATCACTGAAAATGGTGGCAGCGCAACTGTTACTGGGCGCTTGTAATTGGAATTGTAACATATCCAACCAATTGTGCCTCTAAATAATATCGAAATAATTATCTGGGTAGTGTTTAAAGCTCGTAAAATATGCGCTTCTAATTTCTAAAAATTTTCGTTTTATTTGCACCCGATTATTGGCGCAATGCAACGTGAAGCAAATTAACAATAACGCGCAGGAAAATTCCGCGGAAAACCCACATCATCTGTGGTGTGCTCAATGATGAATTGAAATTTAATTACGGAACTTCGTTTCCGATATTGTGAGTGAAAAAATGTTTGCTGGGAAAACTGAGCGTTATTGTCAATCTGACATTCCCTCGCGTTTATCTCGCAATTTTTGGCTGCCCTTTGACCTTTCCTTAGTTCTTTTTGCGAAACCACTTGATCCATTAACTTAACCATTTTTTAAGTGACCTACAACTTTTTTCTTTTCCCTACTTTCCCCATTTGCTTTTCCATTGTGACTACTTTTCTCGGTTTCTTTTCAGAACAAGCGGATTCTAAGGAAAAGACGGCATAACTAAAGAAGTTCATGATTTTTTCGTTCATTAGAATAAACTCAAGCCAACACAAATACGTAACATCAGCTCCAAATTCAGTTTAAATTTTTTACTTGTAATTTATATTAGCATTCGTAACATCCAAGCCAGTCTGCATTTAAAAACCATATTTTAATTCGCGTGTATTAAAATTATAAACTAAGGTCTGGTCCCAGTTTTAATATTAAAGTTCATGCACCGGTTTATGACTAGATTACATCAATAGCGCCGCGCGTCTGGAATATTAAATCAGAATTGTAATGATATTCTAAAATTTTCGTGAAGACGCATTAAAATTGGAAAAGTGTCCTTGCGCGGACTGCAAATTATGGGGAATTACTATGCAGGTCAACTCCTCGCCACCCCGAAGCGCCCCGTTTAATTTTTGAAAGTTAATTAATTTCCCTTTATCTCCTTTAATTAAGAGAAAAATTATTACTCTACCAAATTCAGAGATCTAAAGTTAGGCAGACAATTTGTACTGTAGGGTTGTAATTAATCACAGCAACATATTTGAATATAGAAGCGCTCATAAATAAGGCAAACTTTTAGGATGAATACTCCAAATTCAGTGAGTCTTTTATTCCACCACTTTTTATAAATATATAAAGGAGATTTTAATTTTCTTATCTGGTATCTCTTTTAAGTTTGAAGCTTCTTTGTATGTAATTTAAAATTGCTTTTTTCGTTATTCAAATGATTCCAAAAATTATATAAGTAGGCATTTTGAAGTTTTTGAGCAGCTAAATTTAGATACAGTCTAATTTTCAAATGAACTTACCAGGGGCGTTTTGCTGTAAGTTTATGTAGCTACCTTTTTAGAAAAATATCACTTTTGAGTTAGAGAAATATTGAATTAAGAATAATTAACAACAAAGTAATTGATAACACTCTAAAGCCATACATAAAGAAGTGCGTCACAGATAATCATGATTTATATCCTACAAATGTTGCCGCACCATGAAAAAAATTTCAATACCCACTTTTTATTAACCATCACAACGGAAAGGTCCAATCTTAAGAATATACTTCATTACTCGAAATCTTTTACATACTTTTGAAATTCCCTTTCCGTTTAGAATTGTTATTAGAAGTTCCTAGTGCGATTGTTATCTGCCATCCATGAAGTAAATTAAACTTCTGAAAACGATTGTAACGTCATAAACCCACAGATTATTAAATCTGGTTGGTTCAATATTAATCCTTAGAGACGTTCAGACTGAGAACAACACTTAATTTCATCTTCTTAACTCATCTTCTGTCTTATTATTTGTTCTGTGAACTTTGTCTTTATTCCTCTCCAATATCGCATGGGATTCGAATTCCAAATAGGTTCCCAAGCGAGGAGAGATTCTTGAGTGTACGAGTTATTTTATTATTAATATTGCTGGATAAATCTAAAAATTCCGGGGTTATACTTGTTTATTTTGAAGAAAACGTAAGAGAAGTTATGGGTGAGCTTAGTTTATTACAAAATTGTACTTGAGTTTGGACTGTTTACTATAAATTTCTACCGCCCACGCGAGTAACAGTTTTTATTAATTTTTAGAATGAGATAAATGCTACGCTGTGAATGCACATAGTAATTCGCGATTAGTTGCTCTTTTAATTGGAAGCTGGTTTCAGGACCCCTACAGTAAGGAATTTGAGGAGAACATTAACTGTCTCATTTCTGCTAAAAATAATATATTCAGAATTGCCTTAGCTGCATTTACAGTTCATCGTTCACTGCTGGGCAACGGCACTGCTTCTGCACCAAGTTGGAAACACGGCGAAGCATTCGTAAGACAGAAAGCCCTCAGTTTTTCACATTCATAACCTATCGACTGTGAAACCAACTGCTCGCGATTACAATCAACATTTTATACTGGTTATACTGAAATTCGCATCTAACCAAAACAATCCAAAATCGGCAAAATTTGGTGTATTTAGTATCAATATGTATATTTAAAAAAACAGTATTGCAGGTAAAGTTTCCTTTTGTTGATATTTATAAACTCATTCTCACAAAAGTTTCTGAGTTTTCTAGAGAGAAGAAAAACTGCCAACTTCAAATTCAAAACGGACACATTAATATATTTTGGGGGTTTTTACAATTAGCTACCCAGCTTGTCTCACACTGCAAAATTTGGATGTACGAAAGATATTACCTTACCACAAAGTTAACTAATCTCCACGTAGTCTTAATGTTAACAAAAATGCAAATATGTTTTCTTTTGTGTCAGTATTATAGATTTTAAAAATCTCTTCACGTTTTTACGAAGTGATTAATGTTGACAATTTACTATAAGAATTATTGTAGAGAAGGTTATTGTACTGTATTGCATTGTATCACGTATATATAAAATCCCGCAGCAAATATTCAAACTCATTAATTAGTAATAAATGCGTAATATTTTATTTTTAATGCACCATTTCCTCTACCTCTCTGGAATTCATCAGCAGTCACTTTAGGTGCACCCAGATTTTGTTGTGACCCCTTCCGGCGCTCAGATATATACCTCATTTTATATAGTACCTAGATTTAGATTCCTCAGATTCAATTCTATAACACTGAAATTTTTTACCGCTCGTTTTGATAGCGTTGAAATTCCTCGGGAATTTTACAGAACTGTGTCCCCAACACAGTTTCTAAGCCATCCAAATTTCGTAATGACCACATTTGCGACAATGCAATTCTCATTCAACGTTTAACTTTTAGGTTAGGTATTCCTCCTATTCTTAAACTGCTTAGACGCTTGGGCAAGCACTTTCACGTACGTACCTTCTTCGAAACTTGGTCTTATGACACCTAATTATTTTGGTCCTTGTTCTTGTAGCGCCGAGTTTCTTGGATCCCCATTTTTCGTCATCTACATTTTTCAGCGGCATTTTTTCGAGCATATAGGTTGTTCAAGTCCTATTCTTTCTGAACAAAGTTTTTGCAACTGCCATTCTTAGAGCACCCAATTTCTTAGGTGCTGATTTTTACGTCAACTAGATTCTTCAACAGCAATTTTTACAGCTACGAGATTCTGTAGCTCCTGTTCTTACTGCATTTAGTTTCTTTTGCTGCTATTCTTACGACACCCACTTTCTTGCCAACTCACTTTTACGTCATATAGATTTTTAAGCAACCTTTTTTATGGAATCTAGATTCTTCAGCTCCTATTCTTACTGCACCTAGTTTCTGCGCCTCCAATTCTTAATACACGCAGTTTCTTGAACGTCAATATTTGCCATC
Organism: Limonius californicus; assembly: GCA_014611495.1. NCBI lineage: Eukaryota > Metazoa > Arthropoda > Insecta > Coleoptera > Elateridae > Limonius > Limonius californicus. The sequence continues at coordinate 26,731 of JABXWE010002961.1, read as the reverse complement.
TGCATTTTTCAGCAACATTTTTTATTGCGCTTAGTTTCTTCAACTCATGTTCTTACTGAACCTAGTTCCTGCACGTCCTATTCTTACAGCATCCAGTTTCTTGCCTACACATTTTTGCGTCAACCAGATTCTTCAACGGCAATTTCTACAGCTACTAGATTCTTTAGCTCCTGATCTTACTGCATTTAGTTTCTTTTGCTGCTATTCTTACGACACCCACTTTCTTGCCAACCCACTTTTACGTAGATTTTTGAGAAACCTTTTTTATGGAATCTAGATTCTTCAGCTCCTATTCTTACTGCACCTAGTTTCTGCGCCTCTAATTTGCCACCTGCATTTTTCAGCAACATTTTTTATTGCGCCTAGTTTCTTCAACTCATGTTCTTACTGAACCTAGTTCCTGCACCTCCTATTCTTACAGCATCCAGTTTCTTACGTACACATTTTTACGTCAACTAGTTTCTTCAACGGCAATTTTTACAGCTACTAGAGTCTTTAGCTCCTGTTCTTACTGCACCTAATTTCCTTTTCTGCTATTCCTGCAATGTTTTCAGCAACTAGGTTCTTCAGCTCCTGTTCTTACTGCACCTAGTTTATTTAGCTGTTATTCTTACGGCACCCAGCTTCTTGCACGCCTTGTTTTATGAATAATAGTCGTATGTAAAACTATACATTTAGGGGCTTGAATTATTATAAGCTGTGCAGATACAGGCTATCAAATTATAAGCTTTTATTCCCTCCAAATTTGGAGTTCTTAGTTTAAATAAATGTATATATTTCTGCAAATTATTTCAAACAAGTTCCATATATTATTTTATGTGTATGACATGTGCTTTCATTCTGCGCCAATTTTTACAATACCTAAATTCCTCAACGTCTATTCTTTTTAGACATTTCTTGAAAGTCCATTTGCAAGTCACCTGGATTCCTCGGCGTCATTTTTACATCACCTAGGTGCTTCGAGAGTTATTATTGCATCATCTAGGCTCTTCAACGATCATACTGAATGCACCAATTTCGCCAGCATGCTAGGTTCTTCAGGACTTATTTTTAATACACCTGAGTTCTTTATCGATCACATTTAGGCACCGATTTTTTTGGTCCTTGCTCACACTACACCCAAATTCTTTATTTATTGGTTTTACGAAGACCAATTGATTAGACTGAAATAGCGGCATCCAAAATATGTTACTGGTACCTTTGAAACCTAATAGTAAAATAAAATGAAAGACTTTTTTCTATTATTCGGATGAACACGTTGATGGATGTGTTTTTGAGAAATATACACTTCGCAACAAAATTAAGGGATAATACAATATTTTATAGACTTATTTATAATTTTGATATTAAACCTCATTGGAATTATAAAATGATCTTTTTGGTACTTATATTTAAACGTTTGATTCCAAAATTACGGAAAACGAGTAATCTGCCAATAAAAATAAATAATAATGCAAATCAGGATGTCCGAAAAATAACAGTTTTAGTAAACAAATGAACAGTTTTTACTTAAAGGATGCTATCCGTCACCGTAACTTCTTAGCTTACGAAAATGTAGTGAAACTGGTGACACTTATTGAAGAAGGTCATACGCAACAAGAAGTGGCAAGAAGACTTGGAGTTTCGCAGTCAGTGGTTAGCCGAGCTTGGTGTAGATACCAGAATACCGGTAATTATCATAGAAGGGTAGGTCAAGGTAGAAGGAGAAAAACTACGGTACTAGAAGATCGTTTATTGCGAATAACTGCTAAAAGACAACGGTTTTGTACTGCTAGGCATTTAAAAACTGAGTTAGTGCTTGCAACAGGCACAATTGTAAGTGTACAAACTGTAAGAAGGAGGCTATGCGAAGCAAATCTGAAACCTCATCGACCGGCTACTGGACCTGTTCTCACAGCAGCACACAAAAGAGCTCGATTACACTTTGCTAGGCAGTATGCCAACTGGACAATCGAAAATTGGATGCACGTGCTGTTCACAGATGAGAGCAGATTTTGTCTCTCAGCCAATGACCGACGGGAGAGAGTATGGAGGGCACCAGGTGAACGATTTCATCAGTGCAACATCAGAGAAATAGAGCGTTTTGGTGGCGGGTCCCTTATGGTATGGGGAGGTATAAGTTTCGCGAATCGCACGAACCTTGTGGTCCTTAATAGAGGTTCTATGACTGCAGCAAGGTATAGAGATAATGTTGTTATACCAATTATAGAACCTTTTGCTGTGCAACACGGACCTGGCTTTATTTTAATGCAGGACAATGCTCGACCTCATATAGCGCGAATTGTGACTGATGAGTTAGCAGCTGCCAATATTAATGTTCTGGAATGGCCAGCGCGTAGCCCGGATCTGAATCCCATAGAACATCTATGGGATCACCTAAAACGACAAATCCGAGCGCTACAAGTTCCTCCCAGAACACTAGATGAGTTGTCTGCTAGATTAGTAGAAATTTGGGCAACAACTGCACAGGACGTTATTGGCAGGTTAATTGAAAGTATGTCTTCGCGAATAAGAGCTTGCATACAAGCCAGAGGTGGTCACACCCGATATTAATTTGGTTTAAAGTGACATTTTGTGGTGTAATTTGAAATTCATTTAGTTTCTTCGTGAATTGTAAAACTGTAGCTGTTATTATTGAATATAAATATTGAACTAATAACAAAACATTTATTTTTTGCCATTGCAACTGCAGTAGGAAAAGTAGTTTACAAAAATTCCAGATCTTTTGTAATATCCCTTAATTTTGTTGCGAAGTGTATATTACGTAAGAATTTAAGAAGGTCGTAGTTGCAGAGAAAAAGCACAAATCATAAAATACTACGTTCGACAGTTTATTGTCAAATGTCACGGCCTACTGAACCAGTAACAACCACTTTACGTATAAACCTAGGACTACTATATTTACAGAACTTGAAGCTGTTAAATTTCCAAGTTTATTTGAAATAAATGTTACGTTTTCGTATGGATTTTGTTTGATGCAATCATTGTACGATTCTCTAATTGAAGCAATTTCTGGTCCTCATTACTTCTAATTGCTGAGGTTGCATTAAAAAGTCATTACCTAGAATATAGAAAATTATTATGGTGCATTGGTTTGGTTATTATGTATTTATACAAAGAATCCTTGAACAAACAAGAAAAGCGTCTAGTTTCTAGTTCAATTTAGCAGCTAGGAATTGCGCTCCGAAGGCATAAAGAAAACGGTTAAAGTAATATGCGCTAAATTAGTTAATTCACGATGAACTACGGTCTATTTAAGCCTCTGTCAATCTTAATATAAAATTATGTAAAGCGGCGCTAGATATTTAACCTGTTAGGCTTGTAAAAGATAAATTAATTGGATTTCCTTTAATTTTAAATAGCGCGTTGACCATTAACGTGTTGGTAATCTCTTTCTGCCTTTCGGCGGTTTTAATTTTAAAATAGCAGTAATATTTTTGAAATTAAATGTAGCGATAAGAAAGAGGAAAGGATGACTTGCCAGTAATATAAGAAGAAAAACTTCGATTTTAAAACATCTTGGGCTTCAGTGCGCTACAAACACTTAAGAAAGCATTTTTTATTTCTACGAATACCTACTGCTTATGGTTTGCAAAATTTTTTATGCCAACTTTACAAAAGTGCAGAAACGTTGTTTGCAAGTGTGAAATAACGAGAAATTTAGTATTGGAACGGGAAATTGATCCTATTGTGGAAAACTGTTTTTCAGTACGATTTGCGTACTATTATTTCCGTATTAGAATTGATTTAATATAAACATTATTGAACTGATACACGGCATTGCAACAAATTCGGAAGGCGAATCAATGTGAGCCGCCGAAAGGGTCAATGTTTCTCTTAATATGTATAGAATGAATATATTATATTTCCTTGAAAGATATTAAGCTTTTTTTCTGGGTAGTAAGAGGCTTGTTCAACTAAAACCCACCTTTGATCAACTTAGCCTTGAAAACAAATGCAATAATTCAAATTACGTTTTCTTAATGTTAGTAGTGTTTGTAAGCAACACATTAATAAGTTTCCGGCGTTTGAATTTGATTCCGACTTTTAAAACTTCGATTTTGAAATGGCGCTTGTTGTTGAAAATCCGTCCAAGTTTGATCAGCGTGCGGTTCTAAAATTTTTATGTGCTGAGGGTGTGCAGCTATTGCAGATTCATACGCGAATGCAAACAGTGAATGGAAATGCAAGTATTGCGTACCCAACTGTGAAGGAATGGTGCCGAAAATTTAAGAATGGAAAAGAGGAGACTATGGATGAGCCGCGACCAGGTGCATGGTGTACTGCATTAACAGAAAACAATGTGGCATGTGTGGAAGGCCTTATTAGAGAAAATCGTCAAATTTCAATTAGAGAAATTTCAGAAATTGTTGGTGCGAGAGTAGGATCTGTCCATAGTATTGTTCGTAATTTGGGTTACAGTAAAGTTTGTTCGCAATGGATTCCTCGTCTCTTGTCTAATGAACAAAAATGCTTGTGAATGGGCTTATCTCTGCAACAACTCACAGACTATAGGCAAAATGGTGATGACTTTCTTCTGTCAATAGTCGCTGGTGACGAAACTTGGTGCCATTACTACGAGCTATCCAGTAAGTTATAGTCGATGCAGTGGAAACATTCAAGTTCACCACCACCGAAGAAGTTTAAAACACAACCTTCTGCAGGAAATGTGATGTTAACATTTTTTGTCGGCCATGTAGGACCCTTGTTGGTAGATTTTAAGGAACCTGGACTGAATGTCAATGTAAATCTGTACAATGAAACTTTGAACAAGCTTAATCAAGCAATAAGACGGAAACATCCAGGAAAACTTACGCGTGGGGTCATTTTGCTGCACGACAGTGCTAGGCCTCATATTGCTAATGTGGTAAGAGAAAGTCTTCAACGAAAGAAATGGAGGTTTTTAGAGCATCCACTCTATAGCCCGAATCTATCGCCTTGCGATGTCCATTTTTTTGGACCGCTGAAAAAGGCGTTGAAAGGTCGGCATTTTAAGTCTGACGCAGAAGTATAGATAGCTGTGGAAGACTTCTTTAATCAGCAGACACAAGAATTCTATGAGCAGAGTATAAGTCGGTTAGTAAAACAATGGGGTATGCCTTAACTGTGACTGTAAATATTTGTTATTAAATTGTTGAATAAATTTTTTATTGAGCAAAGTTGGGTTCAATTGAACACACCTCATATAATTCCCTTCTTAATAATTTATTTCCCAGGTATATAATAGCTTTTTCTTCAACATAAAATCATTTTCACTACTACATTTGTTGTTCCTAGCTTAGATTAAAACATTTTCGCTCTCAACCGCCGGTTTCGAAGAGAATATGTTGTTCCAATCATCGGTTCTATATACTGAAGGCGACACTGTTGGTTATATCTGAGATACAAAATTCAACTTAGTGTTGAGCGGTGTTCCCGTCTTTGTAGATTGGTCAGGAGATTGAAGTAAAACAAGCGATTTATCAGATTGTTGAGCATTTTCTTAACTTAAATAATTAATCGGTCGGAAGTTACTTATTCAAAATTTTGTTTTAAATTTGCAAACGGTATTTTAGGCCTTCCTAAATGTATTTTTGCCCTTGGGACTGAAGCTTAACATTACGATTTTGTAAAAATTTGCATGATTGATGAATGTTCTCAAATGAAAGGGAACATTTTGTCTGTTTTATTTTATCTTTAAACGAGCTGCCTACATTTTGATGGAGTTTGAATCACGAGTTGCCCAATGTAAAATAATGTAAATAACAATCTTGATAATATTAAAAATGTAAATGTGTTACAACGAAATTGCAAACCTTTGCCTAAAATCCGGAAATGCACTAAGTTAGGCAAGTTCTTAAAAGTGTTTTATTTTAAATTATGCAATTGGGCTGTTATAGCACATTTAGTATACACCTGCGAACTTCTGAGAATTAAAATTGTATAGTTCTCGAACTATGCTCTCTTGGCTGATAAATACAGTCGCCTCTATTTTTGTTATTTGGTCTTGGTTTAGTCTTGTATGAGAGCATTTCGTTTCTGCTTTACTTGCAGTTTCTTTACCTGTGGAGCTAATGTACTAAAAATGTAGACTGGCAGTCTCATTTAGTCAACAAAGCTAAACTAATAGATACTATCGATTAAAGTAGATCTTCATAAAAAAATTAAGATATTAACAATAACTTCTGCACAAGTTCAAATTGCAGATTTTTGATCCTAAGAATTTGACACTGTTATTTGGAATTTTTACAGTTGTCAATCACATTTTCTGTTCTTTTTTGTAACTTCCGTCTCACTTGCATTACTGGAATACACATTTGTTGGATTATTGGAGAGGTTGGTGGTAATTGCAATGTAGCGGCAAGGCTATATGCTGAACACTGAACACTATCCAAATAGAAAACATCCCAACCACACAGCTATGAAACGAACTGACCAGCGACTACGAGACAGGAAGTGTTGGTCTAAGAAGATGTGGTGGTGGTCGTCCATTTATGGTAAGACAGCCGAATATTGAAGCAAATGTGATACATTTAATTGAATGGGAGCCTACAAGAACCGTACGTGGTATGTTTTGGATTGTAAACCTACCAAAGTTGACTGGACACAGAATATTACGCGAGAACGGCCTATATCCTTTTCGATAAACGAACTTACTACACTTATTATTATTAAAATCTGAATTTTATTGGCAATATTTTGAAGGCAGATACGGCGACATTTACGCAGGTTGGGGTTTACAGTACTCATAATAATCATGCGTGGGCAGAACCCTCATGTAATTGTCTCATGTGTATTCTCTATTTCATCCTTCTAGCCCCTACCACCGCCAATTCCAAAAGTAAAAGGCAAGGGGTGCCGGGTGACACTTCATTCGAAAGGTTTTTATTATCTAAACATTTTGTGCAATTCTGTCGATTTCTTTTTGAGCAACGTCACTTTGAAGCTACCACGCGTAAGGAACATGTTAAGAAAAATTGAAAAATGTGTTCAGGATAGTAGGTAACATAACAACGGCACAATAGTATATTAAAGAACTAGTTTCATAAGGCGTTTTCTTAACACACGAGTCCAAGTTTGAAAAACGAGACGCGAAGCGTCGAGTTTTTCAACGGACGAGTGCGACAAGTGGTCTTATGAAACGTGTTCTTTGTACTATTTTTTCTATTGAGGAAGTTTAAGAGTATTTTAAATAAATTTATGTAGAAAATTTTACGTCAAATCGATTACTAGGGAGTTTTTATAAACGCTTATGGCAGCACTGACAGGTGGCTGAAACTGACATTTCAAACTTTCAAATTAAAATCGAACTACCAACATCGTAAAAAAACAAACTAAAAACAGTACGATTATAGGCCTCCTTAACGTATTGTTTTTAAGCTAAAACAATGCGCTTAGAACGGCTTTATAAAACCGAAATAGAAAAAATAATACAACTGTATTACAGTTCTTTAAACTTAAAATATTATACAATAAAAGTGTTCGTCGAAAAAGATTAATGTCGTTACCCATCAAACCGGAAGCCATCTTGTTTTGTTTGTCCAAATTACTCCCTGCCAGAAAGTGTAGGTAGGTACATATGCGTTTTGTGTGACGTTTTTTATATCTCATTAATGCTTCTACAAATCAATTCGCTTTTAATTTAAAAACAACGTGTATATAATCATTGCAAATTTTTAGGTGTTCAAATTCAATAGCCAGTGAAAGTGCGAAATTATGTCACATTTCAGGCATCACCAGAAAATGAAAGTTCCATTTCCGAAAGCTGTAACAGTTTATGCGTATTTCAGTCTCTCGTCCCAGCTACTCATCACCTTGGCCGTATTGCACTGCTAATTGATTGCTTTGTAGTTTTAGTAATTCAATAAACCACTCGACGAGATTTTGAGGTCATATTTATCCAATGCTTTTTCGTCGAGCAGGGTCCCGGTTTTAAAATGCTTTCTATACATTTTTCGATTGTAATTGTATTAAATACAATTTTATTAGGAATGGTATTTATAAATCGAAAAGCACTAGCATTTTGAATTTCGAAAATGCTTACAAAGGTATATAAAACAATTATAACACTTCATATGTTAAACTCTACTAAAACCATATTTGAAACTGTTAAGCATATTTTGAGTTATACAAAGTCATAATTGTAACTATAAGGAAGTGACATTCCGTGAGAACATATGAATTTTGTTGATATCATTCAGCCATAATTTACATATTGGAGAGCAATGGTTGTTAACCAGTTGATATTTTTTTCTGTAGTATTCCCTATGATTTAATTATTGTTAAATTATAAAGAATCAGAAATAGAAGAAAATATCAAATTAGTGCCACAACAACAAGTTATGGAAGACAAATAACTGTTTGGTTTGGCATTTTAAACTTAGGTTTAAAATTAGAGTTAAAAATCTGCTAACCTGAATGTCACAGCTATATTTAGAACCTTCTGTTTGACTGCAAACGCTTATAATTTTAGCACTTGTCAAGATACATAAACTGTGATATACACTGGTTTGTCAAATACATCAACATAAATTTACTTACAGCTTTTCCAAAATGTTACTGACCTAGACATTCCGTAAAATTTCCAAAGTTTGTGATGTTTGTTTAACCAACTGGCGATATTTATAATGTACCACTGCGACTACAAACTGTAAGCAAAGTTATATCGAAAATGTCAACTACTTGCAGAGATTAAATTAAACTAAATAAGTGAAAACTACGGGCTACTATCTTCCTTATGTGTTGTCAGATTTCTATGAACTCTAACCATATTTTAAATGCAAAGTTTGTTGTATTTATTGTTTAGACAAAATTTTAAAGAATCTTAATATTTTAACACATCTGCTTGCATCTTCACCAAAGTAGAGACAGGAGACAACCTTTAACCTTAACAGATTGATGATGTTTTAACATCCTTCCAAATTCGGCGGAAAAGCATTAATTTCACCCCCAGATTGAAAATCTGAATAACTCACCGGATTCGTGTAAGTGTTACTGTTACCGCTAACAAATTGACAACCACAAAGTATTGACGCTTAAGTTTGATGAATTTAACTTATTTATAATAGGAGATTAGATGACGTAAAATAGGTGTTAAACGATGAAATATTTTATTTTAAATATATTAAATTTCCACTTACCTTCCACATAATCTCGTAGTTTTTGTGCTCTCAAAAATATTATTATGGAGTGCTGGTTTACTGCAGACACACGTTTTAAATTCCATTAAAGTTTGTTCTAATGTGCTAACTAGAGTACCAAGAGTACCCAAAGAATGAACTGGATACACTTAAAGCAATATATTTAGGATGCTGGAATGTCCGAACAATGTACGAGGTGGGTAAAGCGAACCAAATAGCAAAATAAATGGAAAGGTAAAAAATTATAATTCTTCGCCTAAGTGAAACAAGGTGGTTAGGATCTGGAGAAATGAGAGTACCATGTGGAAAAACAAGTAGGTATATATTCTGGAACAATAGAAGAACAGGCAAAACATGAATGGAGTAGCTCTAATGTTAGATAAAGAAGGGAAAAAAGCCCTGTTAGAATGGGACCCCGTTTGAGAACGTATTATTAGAGCAAGAATAAAGGCGAGATTCTTTAATACCTATAACGTTAATTAATGTGTATGCACCAACAAAGAATGACGAAAGAGAAAATAAAGAAAATTGCTACAAGCAGTTGCAAAAAGTATACGATGAATTACAACGTAAATATAAGAAAGACATAACAATTATAACGGCCAAGATCGGAAGTAACAGCGAAGGTAGGAAAAGTGTAATGGGGAAAGAGGGGGTTGGTGAAAGAAATGAAAAATGGTGACATGTTTTTAGATTTTTGTACCCTGAATAACCTAATGATAGGAGGAAGTTTATTCCCACACAAACTAGCCCATAAGGTAACTTGGACATCGCCTAATGGAGCAACGAAAAATCAAATAGACCATGTAAGTGTAGACAGGAAGTATAAAAACTGTCTTCTGGATGTTAGAGCGATGAGGGATGCCGACGCTGGCTCCTATCATATGGTGGTACGAGCGAAGGTCAAAACAAGGCTGAAAGTTCAAAATACAAGAGAGCAAACAGGAATGAAGTATAGCATACAATGTCTAAAAAATAACATAAATATGCAGAATGAATGTCAGCGACAACTGGAGACAAAATACGACGAACTTGGTGTGAACAATCTGAGTATTGAGCAACTATGGAGTAAATATAAAGACATTCTGAAGGGGACGGCAAAAGAAATCGTAGATATAAAAACGAATCCGATCAAGGATTGGATGTCAAAAGAAACGTGGGAAAAATAGAGGAAAGGAGGAAGATAAAACTAAAACTATGAAGAGGACAAACGTATAATAAAAAGGAGGACTTAGAGACACTTTATAAAGAATAGAATAAATAAGTAAAAAGAAGTGCGCGAAAAGACAGAAGAATACAGTATGAAGAAATAGCAAATCAAGCAGAAAAAGTAATTCAAAACGATTTAAATAAAGTGTATAAATTAACAAATACACTAACAGGAAGGAAGAAGGTCGGACAACACAAATAAGAGACAAAACTAGAAATAAACTAAAGACGGAAATGAAGATATTGGATAGGTGGAGGGAGTACTTTGAGGAAATATACAAAGCATACCCAATGCAAATAAAGGAAGTAAACGAGGTGGAAGAGTATGAAGAAATTGAAATAAATGCGGCGGAACCCACAAGAGAGGAGATAATAGGGGCCATCGCGAAATAAAAATGACAAAGCTGCAGGCATTGATAATACCTCAGGAGATCTAATAAAAGCTGGAATCAAAGAAAATGTGGAGATTATCCATCACTTAGTAGGCAAGATATTGACACAAGAAGTGTTACCAAACGATTGGACGAATGGGCGTATCATCACGATACCAAAAGCAGGAGATAGAACCCAATGCAAAAACCGGAGAGCAATATCTTTATTGAGTGGTACTAGCAAAATTTTTGCGAGGATGGTACTAAAAAGGATTAACAAACATGGTGGATGAAATTTTGAGGCCTAATCAAGCAGGATTTAGGAAGCGGCGTTCCTGCACAGACCAAATCTGTACCCTACGAATAATAATAGAAGAAGGCATGGAATGGCAGAAAGAAATGTCCTTCGGGTTGTGAATAGTATATAGATCAATGTTATGGAAACTATTTAAAGACTATGGAATTCCGAAAAAGATTATCTGAATAATAAAGGTATTATATCAAAATTTCAGTGCAACTATCGAACACAACGGGGGGCGTCGAAACCAATGAACATTGAATGTGGAGTGCGACAAGAGTGCATTCTTTCACCGATTCTATTTTTGCTTGTGGATGAGATTGGGTCATGAAGACAGTATCTGATAATAGGAATGGAGGTTTGGAAATTGGGAAATGTATTAGAAGACTTAGAATTTGGCGATGACATGTGGCTAATAACCGAAAGACTCAATCACATGCAACAAAAAATCAACCCACTTAAAGATGAATCGGCAAAAATTGGAATCAAAATAGACACCGAAAAAACGAAAATGATGAGAATCAACAGGAAGAATATGGAAGAGATTAGACTGGATGGAAAGCCTATCGAGAATGTACACGAATTTGTTTACCTAGGGAGTGTAATTGATGATAGTGGAGGATGCTAGAAAGACATTAAGAGAGGAATAGGTAAAGCACAAAATGCGTACGGCAGATTGAAGAAATTCTCGTAGTTCTTGGAGATATGTTTTGATGTTTGGGAGATATTCGTAGCGCCATGCTTGTAATCTGTTTGATTCTGTAATAACTCGACGCTTGTTTATAGTTTTATATTTAAATTTCATTCGTTTAATAATTATTAGCAATGTACTTTCGGAACACTTTATTGCAGTATAATCTTCATTCGATCTTTGATTTAACAATGTTACCTTAATCAAGCAGTTTTCCCAGTACATTCGATTTATATTTTCGGCGAATTAAATGTTCGCTATCAGTCCACGGTGTCCACATTTTAAAATAAAGTATAATTAAATATCTAATTCGCACAGAAGTTCATCAACAACTGTTTTGCGCTGTATACTTTGTACGTTAAAAATTATAACATTAAGGCAAACAATAAGACAACAATATAATCTAATCTCTGAAAAGTAACTTATTACTCATACAAGTTAATTAAGGAAGCTAGTTTTGATACATAGTTTACTAGGTTTGACATAAATAAGAGTAGTTCAACTAAACAGGCTAATCTTAAATAATGAATTAAAAGCAGAGAATTTAAGCTTGTTGCTTGAGTCACAACCCTTAGCTAATCTCAGCCACCTCGCAATATGTAAATTTACTTGAATGCGGCCGGTGCTTCAACTCGATTCGAGTGGAGTTATAAATCCTTGTTGTACAAGCACCTCCTTAAAGCGGATATTGTTATAGTTACTATAACTAACTATACTAATAACAAGTGTTATATTTTGTCATTGGAAAGTCGAGAATTGTGAGAAAATCAACAGGATCTTTGATGTTTTTGGAAACCTATCACATAAACTATTTTAGTTTATATCTACCGTGAATTTTTTTGGAGGTCGACTTGACCAAATGTTGGTTCTATAAGGAGATAAGGTAAATGTCACAAAAATATATTATTAAATCCAAGTAAATATAAACTTTAACCGAATAGGAACGTGTGCTCTGACTAGCTCTAAACTTGGAGAATATACGTTTCTATTTTAAATCTGGACAGTAAATCAAGATAAAAGTGAAATAAAATAACACAAATATTGAAAATAGAATGTTGCTAGGTGGCATGTATTAGAATTTGTATGTAGCGAAATACTACCGGTAGGAAGTTATAAAAAAAATATTATATACGATTATCTACCAATTTTTTTACGTCGAATTGAAGTAGCTAGTTTTTGCAAGTATGTTTAAGCAAATTATGAATAGTACTATAGATTCCTCGCTTGAATAGAGGATTCGGTAATCGCAAGACAGTTATGTGAGTCGACAGGTGTATTTCGGCAGATAACAAATTATTAATGGTAATTAACACAATCCAGTTATAATAAACACATACATACAGCGCTGAAGCATATCCTCGCATTAAAAATCTATCATTCTGCTTTCATTTGCTGCATTAACCACGATTCCCACTTTGCACATTTTAGTTCCTTTTGGTTGTCTGTGTAGTAGTAATGTTGATTTGTTCATCTTCTTTTTGTTTACCGAATCGATATTACTTTTGCTTTTTGGTATTCTGTAATCTGCAATGTTTATTTGTAGAAGAAAACATTGAAACATTTGACATAGGGATACAGTGAATGAATTATTTTTTAAACATAACATAGTATTTTGAGCTTGCTTTTTCGATTTTAACGCTATTAATTACTTACTGGAGTAATAATGCTAGTTATTATTTCAAATATTGTACCGCATGTCTATAAAGTAAAGAAAAAATGTATAATGATGAATCAAGCGACGAGAACCAATAAAGTGGCCAACTAGGTCTTCAGAATAAACCCCACTTGACTCTTTGTTACGGAGATACATAAAAAATTGAATTTAAGTAAATAAAACTAAATAGGAAATTTAAAAGATTTAAGGGAACATGGAAATGTGTAATTTATATATAATCTTATTGAAAAAACTTCATAGGAATTTTATATAGAATTTTCCATAGTTAACCTCTAAATCGTTAGTACAATTAATCTAGCAACCATGTTATTCTGGTTTTTTGAATTGTCTCTGTCTAATGGTCTGAAAAGTGACAAATGATTGTAGATTGTAGGAAACCGAGCAAGAAAAAATCAGGGGCGGTCATAGAAAAATATCGATTACCTCATCTTGGATGTATTAATTTAAATCGAGTAACATGTGTAAGGATTTTTATTGTACTTGGAAAATATAGAATTTATTTCATACTTTATCAACACGCTGTATATTGTAATGTTCGCTAATTAAATTCTATTTGGAAGTACTGTTTTCATCGATTTCGATGCAAACATATTTTAAATTGGGCTAGTAATAATACAGTCTGGTTTAAAAGAAAGGCTATCAACTAAATAATTTTTTAAATTTATCTGTTCATAATTTTCGAATGAAGTGTTTTTGTTTGATTGCTATTTATTCAAACTTTAATTGATGTTTTGAAGTAAATTCCTAGTTTTCTATAAGTTGTACTTGGTCATAATTCTCCTAAAACCGCGACTCAAAATGTCGTAACAGACACTTAAAACAATCACCGTATACTTACAAAAACTGTATATTCATGTCAAATTTGATTGGCCATGAAAAACAGTCGTATTTTAAATGTTTTAGAATTTAGTATATATATCTTAGAAGTTTATTTCATTGTGAAGTGTACATGTTATTTAACTTTAGAACTTGGTTATAAAATGGCATGGCCAATTGTAAAGCTGCCTCATACGTTACAGTCATTACCTCTTCTTTTTGTTCTTCAATCGTGTATGGGCCCATGGGTTGTTAATTACCTACAATGGAGGAAGTTCTGTGAGCTCTCTGTGTGCGCATGCCGGGCAGGAAATTCACCTTATCCGTCGAATAGTTCGACAGTTGCACTACATGATTTAAGATTGTGAAAGATATTCGTATGACAGCCGGGACCAACGGCTTTACGTGCCGTTCCAGCATGACCAATTGTGTATACATATGTGCAGTACTTTGAAGTACTATGCAATTGAAGACAGTAGGTGTCGTACGACGAAATACCATATATGAATAAATAAGGCGCCAATATTAGAATATTCAGAAAAGTTCAAAGTTTTGATTTATGTAATTTTCACAAAAGTAAAATCTTATTTTTCTCTTATGTTTTGGAACTATTAAATAGTTTAAAACTAGATAATGTTTTTATTTACTAACACTTAATTACATGTGGAATAAGTATACAGATATTTATTTAATAAATTATTAAAGTATTAATATCCACTGTATTTGTAAAGAAATAAAACCTAATGGTTTTCCTTCATTGTTTAGCCATTATTTGTAGGTCACACAATTTTCGATTTGTTTATATATAAACGGAAGGACGTTAAACCTATTATGCGGATTAGATCTTGACACTGATTAAAATAAAGGGGGACTTTCGGTCGCATTGCGCTGCGATACACTCCGTGGATGTGATCCGAATTGAATAATTATAATTAATTAGTAATTGAAATTGTATCCGAATGGCAAGTACGAGAAGAAGGAGCGACGCTTTTTCATGGATAAAACTGTCTTGATCTCTAAAATTATTTTACATTATGTAAAACATCAAATGTAATTAAAATCCTAATAGTTTTACAACTGAAACTGAATAGGAAACAATAATTCTCATCCACCAAAGCCCCGAAGAATGTAAATAGATCAAAAATATTTACCACTTCTTAACTATTCGAATGAATTTCTATTCAACGAGAATCCGATAAATTATTCCACTCCCGCATTTAAATTAATGGTAATATTTGCCTCATTACCATTTTTATTGGCAGCATTCTTACTTTCGCATTTGTATAAACACCTTTCCAACATCTCGTTGGATTGGAACCATTCTCGAAAATTTTGCTAATTTCTGGTAGTTTTTATTGGCTGCCGAGGCATTCGCTTTATCTGACTGTAGCACTCAACCCTCATAAAAATGGACATTTTAAGATAATTGCTTGGCTTAGCTGGAAAATTGCAGATTTTCTTATATAGGCTTTACGCAGATAAGCATTTTCTAGATTTATCATGATACCATTTGTTTTATCTTTATCGCGTAGATACTAGATTTAATATACTGATCAATTAACGGGTGAAAACATTTTCCAATGTGACTTTCAGAGCGGGGAAAGGAATATAAGAAGTGTTTTCATGGAATTACAGGTATAAATATGAACTAATTTACATTATTTGCTTAAGTAAACTGGTTTACACGTGATATTGTTGATATTGACATATATTACCATCTTATCGCCAAGTGGAATGTGTAAGTGTGAAATTTTTAAAATAATTCCAGTTCTTATTACGCAACGCTTTAGAAACTTTTCAAGAAGGCGATTAGATTATAATCGTTTTTGTCCTCGAATTGGTTAATCAAAAGGAATAAAATTGAAAAGGTATCGTAATTAGGCTCCGGTTGGTAATCGTTTTCTAAATTGAAATTAAATTAAATTAAAAGCCTGTGAATTTATTATTCTATTTCAAGGCAATTAAAATTTCCGAGCATAAATGGATAATTTTAAGTAATACTGTAATGAGCACAGAATGTCTTATTTCTGAAAGCAAAAAGCTTTAGCGAAGTTTGTAAAATTGACTTCATTAATGAGCTTGTGGATGGTTTAGATTTTTCTGCTGCTGAAGATTTTTTAATATGAACTTTAGTTACTCAAATAACCACTACCATTATTTAGGAAATTGAATTAATATAGTTTCAATGTACACAATTGTTGTTCAATAGAATAACTGTATAACAAAAACCCTTGGTTTTACGAAATAATACCAGATAAAATTATAATAAAGAATAATATTGGCACTGACGAAATTCCACCCGAGATGATAAAATTACTAAATGACAACGGTATAAAAATATTAAGGAAATTATGCAATATGATGTATAATACAGGACTGATTCCAATAGACTGGCTAAAATTTACGTATTAAACTATCTCAAGAGTGTGGTAAATATCGCATGATTAGTCTAACGTGCCACGTTCTAAAACTGTTCGTACGAGTAATACACATTGACATAATAATACTACGAAGTATTATTATGTCCATGGTAATACATGAGAGATTATATCGCATAATAGAGGAACATATTGGAGAAATATAATTCGGATTCCGTAACGGAGTAGGAACTTGGAAAGCGCTATTTAGCGCTCAAATATTGATACAACGTTGCAGAGCTGTAAATTGTGATGTTTCATGTGTTTTGTTGATTTTGAGAAGGCGTTAGACCTAGTTCGGCACGGTAAAATGATTTGACATTTTGAAAACGACAACAATCGATGCTAAAAATATCCGAATAATTGCAAATTTATACTGGGGTCAAACTACAAACGTCAAAGTAGATCTAAAAACTGAAGAATGCGAAATAGAAATAGGTGTACGGTAAGGTTGGAACTTCTAGCCACTACTATTTAACTTGTGCTCGGAGAAAATCTTTGAAGAAGCAATACAAAAGCTGAAAAAAGGATTAATAATAAACGGTAATACACTTAACAACATTTGGTATGCAGATGACACCGTCTTGCTAGCAGATTGGAAAATTTGCAGATACTTATTAATATATCAGTGGAAGAGTGCGCAAGATACAGTCTTAAACTAAATACGGGGTGTGTCTAATTGAAACCCATCTTTGCTTATTCAATAATTTAATTACAAATAATTACCGTCACAGTTAAGGCACCCATCCCATTGTTTTACTAACCGACGTATATCCTGCTCATAGAATTCTTATGGCTGCTGATTGAAGACGTCTTCCACAGCTATCTGTATGTCTGCGTCAGACTCAAAATGCCGATCTTTTAACGCCTTTTACAGCGATTAAAAACATAGAAATCGCAAGGCGATAGATCCGGGTTATAAGGTGGATGCTCTAAAACCCTCCATTTCTTTCGATGAAGATTTTCTTTTACCGCATTAGCAACATGAGGCGTGCAGCAAAATGACCCCACCCTTAAGTTTTCCTTGACGTTTCTGTCTTATTGCTTGATGAAGCTTGTTCAAAGTTTCATTGTACAGATTTGCATTGACACTTACTCCAGGTTCCTTAAAGGGTCCTTCATGGTCGAAAAAAAATGTTAACATCACCTTGTCTGCGGAAGGTTGTGCTTTAAACTTCTTCGGTGGTGGTGAACTTGAATGTTTTCATTGCATCGCTGATAACTTACTGGATGGCTCGCAGTAATGGCACCAAGGTTCGTCACCAGCAACTATTGACAGAAGAAAGTCATCACCATTTTGAGTACAGTCTGTATAGGTGTTGCAGAGATAAGTCCATTCGCAAGCATTTGTGTTAATTAGACAAGAGACGAGGAATCCATTGCGAACAAACTTTGCTGTAACCCAGATTACAAACAATACTATAGACACATCCTACACTCGCATCAACAGTTTCTAAAATTTCTCTAATTGTAATTCGACGATTTTCTTTAAGTACAAATGGGACCATTCTCTGGAGATCAGGTATTGAATCGAAGAAGAGATAGCAACGTTTATTAGGGTTAGAAAGATCTTGACTATAAGTATCCCACTTTATTTTTAATATTCATACACGACTTACCTAAGTAATAAAAACTACTGGAACCAAGTGTCTAATATTTGCAGACGACTTGGTCATATACCTACTCATGTAATCTAAAACAACTTCAATCAAGTCTAAATCGTCTGAATTCGTGGTGTCATGAAAACAAAATAAATATTAATCTAGCGAAAAGTAAAATAGTTAAGTTTAGAAAAGGGGGCAGATTGAGAGGAGATGATAAAGCTAATATTGGCACTGAAGAAATGGAGTTTGTCAATGTATACGACTATTTGGGGTTGAGATTTCAAACAATCTTAACTCTAACTAAACACATCAATCTAAAAAGTAACAAAAGATGGCCCAAATTATAGGCTCCTTTAAATACGCCCAAAAGTTAAAAGTTGACACAGCAATCAAAATATATAACATAAAGATCTGGCCAACAGTGATGTGCAGTTTTAAATCATTATGTTCACTGCTCACAGCACAACATCTACTAAAGATGGACAAGATAAAGGCATAATTTCTAAAGCAAGTTCTGGGTCTCTCAAGAAATGTTTCGAACACCTTTGCATACCACCTATCAGGCACACCAAGTATGGGAGAGGAAGTAATAGAAAAGTTTGTAGGAGTCTCAGCTCAAACAATCAGAGAATACAGAGAGCAGAGAGAAGACAAGAAATTTGTAACAGAGAATTAAATAGATGGTCCAGCGTTTATGACACATACATGGAAAAAAGCCAATCAAAAGGGCCGTCACATCATCACTGGCACCACGTTCTATGGATATCACCACCGTCTTGGTAAAAATACCAGCTACCTATCACGAACCAAATGCCATCTTTGTAATAGAACAGCCGAAGATAGGCTCCACATACTGAGCTGCGAAAGTGAAAGAAAATCACTAGTACAATTATTAATGACTTAGGAGAACACCAATTAAGAAATGTAGATATCTAATGTAAACTAAATTAAATTAAATTATCCACGGAATTGTCCATGTATTTATGTATTATTTATTTATGTAGTATTTGTTATTTGTTAAACTGAACTAAATTGGAATATCCAATGTTATAATTAAATACCCAGTAGCTAAATACCATACTCTATTTATTATTTATGTATGTATCTGCAACTGCTGTTGCGAAATAAAGAAGAATAGACTTATGTTAAAAATAAGCTGGGTTTACCAAATACGAAATGAAGAAGTTTTGCGTAGAATGAATAAAAAACCTTAATTTTCCGAACGATTAAAATCAGGACGTTTTCATACTTCGGACATATGAGGAATCCAGGAAAATACAATCTCCTACATCACCTTATAGTGCAGGGAAAATCCAGCAGCACATCTAGGTCCTGAAAAAGAAGAATGTCGTGGCTGAAACATCTACGCCAATGGTTTGATCAAACATCTACGGAATTGTTTAGGACGGCAGTCAACAGAGGCATTATTACAAACATGATTGCCAACTTTCGATAACAGACGTGGCACCAAACAATGGTAAAAAAGAAAATCTATCATAAATACATTCTTAAAATAGTTCTAAAACCAGATGTCTTCCTAAATAAAATTCCATATAAATTATAAATAAGTTTTGATGCGTTATAGTATATAATTTCTTGTACCAAATGCCAAAAAACTCATACTTATTATTTTTTTAAATTGTTATAGTATTTTGCCAAAGATGAACCTTCAGCTATCTTATCATCACTTTGACGTGAATAACCTTGGGAAACTTCTTCAGTGGCTTTTACTCAAAAATACCATTTTTTGAGTAGAGCTTGTTTTCTAAATACGTTAAATTACAGCTAGTAGTTAAACAAGAGGATTCAATTTTCATCATATACGAGTATTTAATATCAGAAAAAACAAACGTAGCGCAGATTATAAGATGATCAACAAAAATTTCGATAAGGGTTGGTTGGAGTATAGTTATTTAAGCTATACATTTTGCAATATTTTCTGCGATTATTTAATAGTTACTAAAGTATAGATCAGTTGCTACAATTATTACAGAAATTACGATCTCCATAGATATAATATATAAACTTTTTTTGAAAATTTTCGAAAGCTAGAAGTGAATATTTAAATTGATCAACAAACCAGGATGAAGTTTGTTGTAGATATTTAATAATTGTTGGTACATAGGCTGCCTTATGTTGTCTAGCTATCACCCAGTTGAAGTTTTTGCTTAATATCTGAAATAGTAATAATATTTAATATAAACGAAGAAGCCTGCAAATGGATATCCGGGTGGATGAAATACGCATACTGCACAAACGGAGCGGTTTCTTCGACATTTAAAAGACGTTTTCAGATAGCAAAAACAGTTATTAAAAAAGAATTCGTAGAGGTTCAAATGCTAGCTAACAACTATGGTTGTATCCTTGTTTTTAAACGTCTCTTACGAGACTTAGTGTTCTTCTCTCTTATACCTGTAATAGGTGTGTAAATTACCACAGACATAGAGGACCTACAGCTTAAGGTGGGCTCGGAAACACGTGAAGTGTAAATACTTCTACTAGTTTTGCAAATTTATGTTTATTATATGCTGTGAGCATGCTTTTTAATATAAAGAAAGAAGTGGGGTATTCCTGTTATGACATTTTTATGTATTAGTCGTCGTTCTATGATGCTAATTTTTAGATTTGAAGCATAAACTCAATGGTAACGATAGCTGGAACTCTTAAAGAAACTCGTGGAGTTCTATTTATTAACCATGTTGAAAGAAAGGAATCAATCCATGTTTATCAAGCAATTCCGGCGTTTGCCGACGTTAGGACCGAAAGACTTCCACAAGGATCATAATCCTTGTGATTTAAGTTATACATTCAGAAATATACTCGTATGTTAAGTTGTAAACAAACCAATCATAGATGTCATTCTATTTAAAATAAGAATTACCGCTATAATGAGAATGTTGAAATAGTTTACAATTTGTATCCACAAAAATTTCCTTTCCTAATTATTATTAATTTTGTAGGCTTATCTATTATTTCTGAGGACCCGACTTTGAGAACCACTGTTCTAGAGTAATAAATAATTGTAGCAACTCAAGTATATCTTGACAACTATTATATGATTGTAGTGCAGGTTATAGAAGGTATGGCTTAAGTGAATACATTCAATTCGTTTAGATAGCCAAGATTTTTCAGAAATTTTATTCCTCTACTGCACGACAAGGAAACAAGCTAAATGAATTGTTTTTTTTTTTGAAAAGTATGCCTATGCATTTTGGAGATTCGTCCGTATAGTCTTTGGTATGGTATTGTAATAAAAATTGTGATACATTTTATAAACTTTAGTAATAATTTATATTTGCTACGAAGTTTTGCCACTCTTGATAAATTAAAAGGAATTATATTTTATGACAAATTTTCCGTAAGCTTCCTGCAGGAGTTGACATTTTGCTGCTCACCACCTGTCGCATAACGAACGATAGTTTCTAATTTGCGTTCGTTGCAGCAACATTTTAGTTACAATACAACTAATGTTTTTGGATGATAACCTGCGTCAATTATAACTAAATCAAAAAAGTATACAGGGATTAGGAAACCACAAGAGCAGATCTCCGATTCCTACTTTTCTTTCTATAAGTGGGAGAGACGGGTACCCTCAAATTGTTGTGGGTGGTATTTCAAAAAACCCAAAATATACTGATTTAATAGAAAAAAATAAAAGAAAGTGGAAATGTAAATGAAGGACCGCAATTGTCAATAAAAACACAGCACTTTCTTACTAAAAAATATAAAGTTATAAAGTAGTAAGCAGTCGAAAGTCTGTGGCTTTTACAAATAGCATCCTGAACAACGGTTTTAATACCATCCTCCTACTACGAAAACTGTTGACATTTAACTTCTTTTTAATAACGTTAGACACGATATTGAATATTAGACAGTACTTAAGCTGATTACTATTTGCAACCACATACCAATATAACGCAGGGAATATTTTCAATTGCTACAACTGTACTGTATCCAATATAAGGTTTGGCAATGTACGAGGGCTGTTCTCTTTCTGCTAAGCCTAGTATAGTAATACACAATATATTGACAGAACAAATTTATTTATAATTTTCCAAAGTATTTTCCTCCACAGTCAATGCATGTTTGCATCCATGAAAACCAATCTTCAAAACATTTTCTCCAATCTTCCCGCGTTAGGTTATTTATTTCATTTTTAAATGCGTCAACCGCTTCTTTAGCAGATGTAAAATGTACACCACTTATTCTTTACACACGGAAATAAAAAGAAATCATTAGGTGCTAGGTCTGGACTATACGGCGAATGACCCATTATTTTAATGTTTTGGGCATTCAAATACTCATTCGTTCGAGCAGCAGTGCGCCCGAGCGTTATATTGATGCAAGATGATCCCTTCCTTTTGGACGTTTTTCGCGAACATTTTGAAGAACTTGAGGCAAACAAACTGTAGTGTACCATTCAGCATTAACAGTACGGTGATCCTCCAGTGCTACAGTGGAAACATGTCCAGTAATTCCAAAAAATGTGGCGACCATCTTTTTGTTTCGGCTTTTTTTACGAACAACGTTTGTTGGAGCAGATTCGTTCTCAAAGACCTAAACTTCCGACTGTTGCTTTCGGGATCATAGTAGTATACCCACGTTTCATCACCTGTAATGATGTTATACACCAAATGAGAAGATCCATTGTCAAACCGATCCAGTGTAGATCTGCACGCCACACGGTTTTCGTTTTGAACTGGAATCAAATTGTGGGGAATCCAACGGGTACAATGCTTAGGTACCATCAAATGTTTGTGTAAAATGGTGTCAATTGCTTTTACACCCATCTTTAAAGTTGCTTGAATACTCCTGGCAGTGACATGCCGGTCCTCTTCAATCATGTTTCGTACAAGGCCAATATTCTTTTCGGTCATTTAAGGAAAGTCGACTACTTTGAAATTTATTGCACCACCACTTTAGGGTAACTAAGGAACACGATTTGTTACCAAACATGCGATTGATTTCCTCAAAACATTATTTACAGCTTAAGCCACGTGTGAAATTGTAGAATATCACAGCTTGATAAGCCTGCTAGATAGGCTCAGCGGAAAGAGAATAGCCCTCGTAGTTCTCGGATTCCCCTTGAAATTAAATCAAAAGTGAATCATTTATTGATAGAGGGTGGTTAAGCGAAGTTTAAACAACTGTTAGCTGCCTTAAATACTAAACTCTGCAAAATAGTAGACAAGGTCCCAATAGACACTAATGAAATTTGGAAAACTGTGTACGGCAATAACACCTTAAGCCGTGCTACTAATGTGAATCAATGGTTTAAATGTTTGAAAGATCGACATGACGATGTTGAAGATTATGCTAGAACCGGGCGTCTGTCGATCTCTGGAAATCTAGTTGCGGTGGCAAGAGTTCATGAAATTGTGACAAGAGATCGCCGAATGATCTGTGTAATGATAGCAGATGAATTGAATACCAATAATAAGATGATTCAACAAATTTTACATGAAGATTTGGGCACAAGGAAAATCCGTGCAAAGTGTGACCCGCACAGTCTTTCGGAAGAGCAAAAACAGAGAAGAGTTTTACTAGCCTTTCTGTAGACATGTTGCAATGAAATTTTCCTAATTGCATTGCCACTACTGATGACTAATTTCCGTACGGTTCTGAGACGAAACGCGGGAAAGGTTTCGTTTGTAAAAATCCAGAATCAAAACCATATTAATTACGTATTCTGATAAACGGGGTGTTAACCATAATTAATTTGTGTTTGACGGACAAACAGTAGATTCTATGTTGAAGTGATAAAGAGGTTCTTGCAGCGAATTTCTTATGGTAGGTTGGTTCTTAATGCATGACGATGCTTTTGCACATTCTATACTGATTGTAAATTCATTTCTGCTTAAACACGCCATGATTGAGATTAATCATTTACCCTATTCACTGGGCTTGGCAATTTTTTCTCTTTCCTAAAGTGGAAACTATTCTTAAAGGGAAACGATTTCAGGACGTAGAGGTTAAGACTAATGCACTCGCCGAATTGAAAACGGTTTCTTCGAAAGCCTTTTCCGGCTCTTTTCCAAAACTTTTACAACGTTGCAATAAGTATGTGTAAGTAAATAGAGATTAGTAAATATTAAATATTTTTCGTGTTACCTAATGGCGTTTCTTTTTATTGTGCCAGTCCGGAAATTGCCAGACCTTGTAGGTACGTTCATTTTCACTCAATTTACATATTTTTTCTGACATTTACCATTCTTCTTTGCAAAAATGGCTGAGGAATTTTTGAAAGCAATTTGCATGTTAATGCACCTACAGAAACCAAACCGTTTAACGCTCTGTACAGTATACTCTAAAAGTTAAAGTTTATTTTGTTTTTAACTAGGAAAGTGCTACTTGTAATATCAATTTTAAATAATTATCATTTTAATTTTGAGCAGCAGGAACCGTTAAAATGTTGCGGTAGTTCACAGCTTTTAATAGTGATCGTTTATAGCGGAGTCTAGAACGTTTGTACCTAATTGGCTACATGTTTTTCTAAATGTAATACCCTTAATTGATTGTTGCTTTATCACTTATGTCTATGACACTTAGCGTTTGGGGAACCAGTAGTTTTAATACGAAACATTCTTAAATGTTTGATCAATCTTTTAATTTGAAATTCTTTAAGTCAAATTTGGGGATGACTTAAGTAAAGGAGTATATTTTATTATTACAAATTCCAGGTAGTAAGATAGTTTGTTCGTTAACAGTTAAAAGAAATGATGTTTGTAGTAAGGTTTAGACTGAATTAAGCGTTCATAGGCAGGTATACAGAGATGATCTACTAATGACATGTGATCAAAAAGTTTTCAAATTGGGGAAGCCTATGAAACTTTTTTGCGTGTTTGAGATTGGACGGTGAACACTGTTACTTTTTAAAATGCGTTTTATAGCGACGAGATACGCTTCGAGGTTAAGTTCACTTTACTTGCGTTTACATTCGAAGAAATAAACACAAGGTATGGCCGGTACGTAACATGACAGCTATGACATGCTTTGTAGCACTCACAACCCTAATTAGAAAATTTTTTGATCGCTCACTATTTCTAAAGGAAAATGAAATTTATTGGAAAATACTGTTGTGTAGATGTTGATGAAAGTGTGAAAGTAGATCGGTTTGTTGAACTGTAACTGTAACCCGATAACGAAGCGTTGTCGGACCCCGTCGACAGGCACTTTTTTAAATGAAATAAGGAATTACTTCCATAAGTTTGTCGGTGTAATTTTGAACACCTTGTACATAATTTGTATTTTTCTACAGTCTCGGAGACAAATTGTCCATAAAATTGTATTAGTTGTTCGTGTTGTAGCAAGGAAATGCATTCTATGTGTCAGACATAGCTAAACAGCTTTTGAAGTCATCATGTTTCAGTTCTAAATTTCGCTTTTCTATACAAAACTACAAAGAGATGTTTAACCTGAAACGTGCTAATTGATGAAACAAATATTTCGATTTGATAATTTAAAATAGGCATTAATTGAAACAATCTAGAAAGTACGAAGATAGACTAAACACGCCCCCGTCTTTACAGCACAGCAAAAAGTTTTCTAATAAAAACTTTCATCAACTTTACTTGAGTACTTTGAGAGAATACTGAAATCAGTAGTTTACAAATAAATCTTAGAAGGATTCAAGTGATCGACCCGGTGTGACATTAAAGTTCTAACTTCATGACTACTGGAATACCACTATTAGTTTAACAAAACGAAACTTACGACAAATTAGAGTTTCATTAGTATAATAACTAACATAGAGATGTTCACGAAAATTTTGTCTATTTATGACTATTGTAGTTTTATAAAATTGTGCTTTAAATAACATTCGTTAACAATTACGTAGCAACAATTTTAAGTGTGTATGCTTCTAACTGAACATCGGTTCATTTGATCATGCATTATTGCTGTCAGAATAGCACATCTTTAACTTTAGAATTTATTAATACACTTCAGTATGTATTAGATCAAACTAGATCTCATTATGTGTACGTTCGTAGCTTGAAGATTTTTATTGCTGTTGAATGCCGTTGTCATTTAATTGGATCATGCGGTTTTAAGTGTTGAGTTCAATGCAGAGAGTAACTTAATTAACTAAAGCAGCATATGTCTTATAAGCATAAGGTCTGAAGTTTCAAGTTTAGTTAAAAGTATGAACAATAAAGCAGTTACGTACTCAAAGACAACAGTTATAACTTTATAAGCCCTCGAACAATGTTATTTGTAATCGTTACAGCTTTAATAAATCGACATCCACGTTATACCGAATAAAGGGAGATCGTTTATTGACACAAGATTTGATTGATTATCAAATTATCCGTAAAGATTCAGAGCGTAATAAAACATTACTGTATAAAGGTAACAAAAAGAGGTTAAATACGCGGGAGTTCAATGTTGTCTACATGACAGAACTTTTATTTTCCCCCACATGTTTATGCTACATAACCTCATAATAGTACATTTATTTAAAAGCACCAAACATTATTTGACATTATGAAATCTCGGGCTTCCGCGGTTTGTGTCTAATGAAGTAATCTCTT